>MDKI01040244.1:0-43551 GCA_005239505.1 Nicotiana paniculata
GTTCAGACCTCTACAGCTTTACTCGAGATCCTTATCGGTTGCTCAATGCATTAAAAGCACTGGATGGGAAGCTTGTTTTACAAGAAACAGTAACGATTGCGAACATGCCAGACTTTCTCAACTTTTGCAACCATTGAGAAATTTTCAACGTTCATCAGTCAACCTAGACTCTCTTCACTGGCTATACAAGAATGACAGGCTCTCACTGTAATTTCTAGTTACAAATGGCTGAAGCATCCCCCAGCCGCAATACAGGATAAGATTGGCCTTGGAAACAACTTTGGAGTTGAAAGCAGTGGCGGAGCCACATTTGTCCAAGGTGCTTCGTCGGAAAATTACACTGTTTAACTCAGTAATTTTCTTAAAAATATGTATATATACTATATAATGACACCCCTTTACTTTTGGTGAGTTTATTTCTTTATATTGTGACTCCCCTTAATGAAAATCCTGGCTCCGCCACTGTTTGAAAGCACCACCCAAAGTGGCTTGTTTCTGCTGGACAGTTAATTATGAGGCAATCCTGACCCAATATAACCTTCAACAAAGAAGCATGAACCTTTGTAAGTTACATGTGTGAGAAGGCAGAAGAAGATGCAAATCACCTTTTCTTTCACTGCCCAAGTAGCCTCTCGTACTTTTGGATTCAAATAGGCAATGCCAGTATCTATCAAAGAGCTTCTTTTCAGCTGGACAGGAAAGGAATGGGGAAAGGCAGGAAGAAAATCTGGAAAATCAAACCAGCTAGCATTTGGTGGGTCATATGGAAAGAAAGATATCTCACATGTTCTGAAGGCAAAAGAGAGAACATTCACCAACTGAAGTTCAATGTCTTATCTTTCTTAGCCTTTTTGTGTAACACGCAAAATGTGTATGATGTAGAAAGATTTTTAGATTTCCTCAGTTATCTGTCGAATTATACTAGGTGGACTGAGTTTTTGTAAGATTCTTGGATATGGATACTGATACACTTGTTAGAACCTGATGTAACCCACTACACAAATCTTTGTGCTTTTTTGTTTATATAAAATGCTCCCTTATAACAAAAAAAAGAAGTTAAAACATTTTTCTGGAAAAGGAAAACGTTAGAAAAAATTACTAACAGATCCCTGCATAAGAGAAATAGAGGTAAAAGGGCAACCCAAAAATAGGCACGAAAAAGAAGAGATTACAGACGGACGGAGCATGGCACATACAACAGGCACACCAGGTTGTTTTTGCAGAAAGTAGACGAAACTATTTTTTAAGGACCGGTAGAAGGTAGACATACCTCCCATTAGAAAAATGAAAATTACACATTCAAATAATGTACAATCTACATAATATACAACAACTTACATACCCATGACAATCTACATAGTATAAGGACAGGAAATCAAAGAAAAAATGAAATCAAAAGGTACAAAATAATATTACCTTTCACTCTTACCAAAACCAAAGCGTGCGCCAAAGTAGAATGCAACAGAAAGCAACCATGAATCACTGTGAACTGCAACAAGTGATAACCAGTCCTTCTCTTGCATCCCATCACGAGCAAAGTTTATGCCTAGTGCTGGTTCGGGTAGTTCAGGAGGCACCTCCTCAACTGGGAGGTTTACTTCCCATGTTTCATTAGGGAGCCCATAGAGACACAAGTTCTCCTTTTCTGCAGGTAAACATATGGGCATATGTTGAAGCAGTCATCAAGAATGATAGTAAAAGCTGCTTAAGAATAAACTCCATCAGGGCCTCAAACAAGAAGACAGAAGAACAGTTATATTGCATCTATAAAGAAGGAACTTCCCTGAACATCAAAATACAACAACAAACCCAGTATAATCCCACAAGTGGGGTCTGGGGATGGTAGTGTGTACGCAGCGTTACTCTTACCTTGTGCGAAGGCAGAGAGGTTGTTTCCGATAGACCCTCGATTCAAGCAAGGTACAATCATAGCAGTGTTTAAAAAAAGTGAAGTAGTGAAAAGGCCATAAATAAGCAGTATCAACAGCAAGATATTCAGATAACCGAAGCAAAAGAAACAACATGTGATAATAAAAATCTAGGATAAGAAAAATAAGGGAATAACGCTAAAACTACTGGGTCTCTACCCTAATTTTCGATCTTCACACCGTCCTATCAAGGGTCATGACATCGGTAAGCGGAGGGCATGTCATGTCATGTCATGCCTTATCACCTCTCTCCAATACTTCTTTGACCTACCTCTACCTATTTTTGGACCCACCATAGACAACCTCTCACACCTTCTCATTGAGGCATCTGGGCATCTCCTCTTCACATGCCCGAACTATCTCAGCTTAGCTTCCTGCATCTTGTCCACCATAGGGGTCATTCTCACCTTATCCCGAATATCTTCATTCTTAATCATCCTCATTTCAGCTACTTTCAACTCTAAACATGAGAGTTGTTGACTAGCCCACATCCCGTTATACAACATAGTCGGCCTAACAACCACCCTATAGAACTTACCTTTAAGTCTCTGTGGCACATTCTTATCACACATGACACCGGATGCGAGCCTCCATTTAATCTACCCCGCGCCAATACGATGTGCGACATCATCATCAATCTATCCATTACCTTGGATTATAGATCCAAGATACTTGAAACTCTCTCTTCGGGATGACTTGTGTATCAAACCTCACTTCCGCCCCGCTTCATGGTACGTCATTGAACTAGTACTCCAAGTACTCAGTCTTAGCCCTACTCAACCTGAAATCCTTAGACGCCAGGATCTGTCTCCAAACTGCCAGCCTAGTGTTAACACTGACTCGCGTCTCGTCAATGCAAAATACACCAATGCAAAAGGGCAGAATTAATAAGTACAACCAATAAAATGATAAATGTCAAAGCAAAAAGTAATCAATTTCTATCCTCCGCCTCCAACCAAAAGAAAAAGAGAAAAGATTAATTAGGAAACTGAGATTCTAATTTGCCATCAACAGCACAACCTCCACCACCAGAGGCAGAGGTGTGCCGATTAACAGTTTATTTGGCATTCAAGAAATCTTTTCTTAGATCTATGCAAATTCCATTTAAGCTTAGTTATCAAGTAAAATTTTGTGTTAATAAAGCAACAGCAGTACATGCACAAGCGAAGCGGAGACAAGAATCATTGAGGAACACACTAGAGCTAAGTGCACTCTGTTAGATCAAACAGAGATAGTTCTTATATGGAAACTCTGCCAGTGTTTTATATAAGCTGGTGCAAAGAGCAGCTCTTATACCTGTAAGCGTTTAGAATAAAAGATGTCCAAACATTTCAATGTGCTGATTGACCTGGCATTGACAAACAGTCATTCCTCCCCACCCCCTCTGCCCCCCCCCCCCTCCTCAAAAGAAAAGAAAGAAAAAGAACATAATACACATAATTTATGAGAATATTGTTTCCAAACTACACACAAACTACAAATAACCAGCTTAAAATGCATCCAAGAGCTACTAATAAAGTAATAATCACCTAAGACATGCAACATATCGAAAAATTACCATAGATAACATAAAGTTCTATTCGTCCACGACAATTTATACCTCTCTAAGCTAATACTTATAACTAAAATCAGGATCAGATCTAACATGAGACTTTTCATATATCGACTTAAAATATCAACATTTCACATGCTCATACAAGATTAAAGTTCAATAAATGTGACTTGATAGAAAACAAAGGTCATCCCGCCTATCCGTGCAACTAAAAATCTCGCATGTTTTCTCCCTCAGACCTGATAAGCAATCAGCCAATTATTAAGATATCAAAGAAAAACTAACTAGCATTGATGCTTCTCCCTGAATTGAGTAAATATCTCATTTTTCCAGGTTATCTTTCGGACATAATTAACACGTTGTAAATATTATCCATTAGGACCACAACATTACTCATTTCAGAGGGCCCAGACCATTAACAACTTTACGAAAAAACTGATTTCGCCATTTCTGCTCAACAACAAATGACAAAAAGATGCACTCGGTGAGAAAAGTTATTACAATGTGGTTTAGGCTCCAAAACTGCGAATGACAATGCAATTCAACATACACACAGTTACATAAAAGTGTTACTTATAAAGTTCAAAATATTAAGACGCACTTCCAGGAATTAAAACTGCAGAAAGCAAGCAACATTTCAAACGAGCACATATACAAACATATACAGTATGTATCCAAGGAAAAACTGAGCAAAAGGAAACTCACCAGGATCACACTGCTGATAGAACTTCTCAACATCTACAATAACACAAAGTTATAAACATCACAATTAGCAAAACCACCATGATTCTCACACACCCACAAAGCAAAAGGACTAACACCCATATACTTGCATGACAAAATACATATATGGAAAAAAAATAGAGTACCTTATTTTTCTCAAAAGAAAAAAAAATCATGCGAAAATATGCTTTAGAAGGAGAAAAAAGTTACATTCTACCTCCATGAGGGGTTCAAAGTAACACTTCAGTTTTTGGTCTCAATTCGGACATCCATTCTTTCATTAAAAAATATTACACATTCAGAAACCGTACAGAAGTAGTACTATAAAAGTAGCAATTTTTCACAGAAAAATATTCAAAAAATTGCACGAAAAATGTAGTAATAAAAGAAAATTTGTTTCTCTCCAAATTATAATACTGTACAAAAATATACTCCCTCTCTGAAGGGATTTAAAGTCAAAGAATCTAGTTTTTGGTCTCAATTCAAACATCAATACTTTCCGTTTTCTCTAAATAATTATACATTTAAAAACTGTACAAAAAGGTACTACTATAAAGTAGCAGTTTTTGTTTATAGAAACATATTCAAAATTGCATGAAAAAATCGTAATGAACGAAATTTGTTTGACTCGAGAAATTGTAATAGCGCCTTTAAAAATAAAACAGAGGAAAGAGTAAGAAATTAAAGAACCTGCGGTAAGTGCTTTGATTAAACCAGCTCTACGGCCTTTGAAATCATTGAAAACTTCCTCTACGGTTCTCGGTATTGGATGAGGAATTCCTTCCATGTCCTCCACTACTTTCCACAATTTCAATTCAAACCCCACAAACTAAAAAATCCAATCTTTTTTTCTTGTCTCAGAACAGGTGATGAAATTAGGGTTTTGTTCAGAGCTAGGGTTTCTTCTTCATTTTACTTCAAGTTTAAAATCGGCTAATGTTTATGAATATGAGGAAAAAAAGGCCCAATTTTTTAGGAAATTGCAGAGAATAATTAGAGGCAGTGAAGAGAATGGATTGGAGAGAGAGAGAGAGAGAGCAGCGGGAAGACAAGAGAAGGGGTGTAATGGTAGGGTGGTGGGAGTGGGGGTGGGTGGATTGTAGTGTATATAGTTGCAGTAGATCTATATGTTCGGGAAAAAAAAAAAGAGATCTATATGTTCGGACAAATCTTAAATTTATTTATTGCTTAATTACACATGGCAGAATATGATTGGTTAATTAAAGGCAAGGGGTTAGTTCTCTTCTTTTTTTTTAAATCCCTTTTTTTTAAGTGAATAATCATTGGTTTTGTGGGTTTTGATTTTGACATTTGTTGTTTTCAAGAAAGGTATCTCAAAGTAGGGGATTTATTGGGTTACTTGAGTTATGTTTGCTCCTTTCTCCGTGTGACCCTATTCCGTTATTGTTGATAATTATCATTTGTATTAGCATTAATCTTCACTTGTATTGTTTTTCTGTATGAAGATTAAAAAATGTTATGTGAATATATATAAGGGAATGAGTGTAGTAATTTAATATTACTTTTATAAACCTCCTAATAAGCTCTTGCACAACCCATTGGGATAATTATATAACTCAATATCCTCTTGCACATTCCATTTCCATTCTTGAGTTCACAACGTGAACTTCAACAACATTAACAATCACCATAATGGGCTTACTAAAGTTGGCTCCATACTATTTTTTCATTCCTATAAACTATATGGAAATTTATTATTAAAAATATACATGATAATTTGCTTAAATATGTTTTGTCTACAAATTATATACATTTATTTAAACTAGAATTTCTTTTGCAATAGCCTTCCTTTTTTAGACGCAGGATTTTGGGATCGCGTAGGATTCTTCCGAGAATTTTGCGACGCAATCATCGCAATTGAATTAAGCCTGCTATTACGCCGATTTTCTCAGTTTTTCATCGACGATATTCTGGTTTTCTCTGTCTCCTCTGGTTTCACAACCATAGGCATAGAAATTATCTACAATTGTATTGAATTCCGCAAAATAATGTCAAAAATAGCTATTATATTTCAGCTAAATGGTAATTGGGATAATTTTGGGAGATACAGAGATTTTAATATTGCCGAAATTGTAATCAGCGATGAGTCAAATTATAGTCAATTGAATTCTGCAATGGCAGAGCATCTAATTATCGATACATCAGAAAAAATCATCGAAATTAAATACATTATCAATGAACATTGTCCTCCAATGAAAATTCGGAATGATATGGGAGTTCGAGTATACATGGAGACAAAAAAGAAAAACAAAATCTTAGGAATGTATCCGCTATGTATAACAGTGCGTGATTTCGATTTGGAATGCAGTATCTCTAATTTGAACACAATTACATGTTTGTTCTTTATTTCAGTGGTGATGTTTGTTTATATTTCATGTGTCCTACAATTTTTCTACAACATAGCTACAAAAATACTACATAATACAAGTGTAGTTCAACTGTTATGAATATTGAAGTATTGAATTTCACGTGTTCTATAATTTTACTACAAATTATCTACAATGTATGTCTGAACTGTAGTTAGCTTTAATTGAGTGCAAGTTATCTGGAACACTGAAGTGATTGATATGCCAACATCTCCGCTGATAGTGGAATATGAAGTATCATCATAACAAAACATACGCCAAATGTTATTGAAGTAGGCCAAGTCTACAAAGACAAGCAAACAACTGACAGTGCAATGAAGTACTATTCTGTCATGAACAAGCTTCAATTTAGGGTGAAAAGGTTTAGGTAAGAAGGTAGGAACAATTCAATTGTCAAAATCGTATTTTTGTTTAATTTGTAGTTTCTTTATTTTATTTTTTATAGTTTGTAATATCATTGTATAAAAATTATATATAATTTTTTTGTATATAAATTGTTAAAATGTAAGATTTTTATGCTTAAACATCCTATTATTTTGTAGCTACATTTTTCATAATATTTTTTAAATGTATTTATTTTGTTGCTACTGCCTGGTATGTGCTGGGGACAATTGTACATGGCACTTCAAGTCCACAAGCATAAATGATTCAGCATTGTTCAAGGTTCGAAAATTCAACAGCTTGCACACATGCTCTTTGATGGACAATACATACATACAACGCAAACCTATTGCCATGGTAGTTGGTAGCATGGTTATACCAAAATATGCGGATCCTAAGACAATTTACACACCAAAAGACATACACACTGATATGTTGTCTGAACACGGTGTGAACTTAACATACATGCAAGATTAGAGAGTAAAGAAAAAGGCTTTGGAATTTTTGAGAGGTCATCCTGCTGATTCCTACAGTCGCTTGCCAAGTTATTTGTATATTCTGGAGAAGACTTATCCGGGGTCGATAGTGAAATTGCAGAAGATTGACGGTGATTGTTTCTTGTACACATTTGTTGCTCTTAGTACGTCAATCAAACATTGGGAATATCGTAGGCTAGTTGTAGTAGTTGATGGGACCTTTTTGAAGTCGTCATATAGGGGAATAATGCTATCAGCTAGCACAATGGATGCAACAGGTATTGTAGATTAATTGTAGAAATATTATTGAAAATTTATTTTTTAGTATGTATTTTTTTTCCTCTCCAATTTTATTATGGAAATTGAATTTCTTTTTGCCACATGTGATAGGTAGCATATTACCACTGGCATACTTTGTTGTTGATTCAGAAAATGACGCATCGTGAAAGTGTTTTTTTTAGCAATTTAAACATGTGTATGTCAAATGGAGCTCTGCCCGGACCTCAAGCAAATCTGGAGACATGAGTGCAAAGCTTTTCTCCAATCCCTCTCTCTCTCTCTCAACCCCTCCTTTCCAATAAAGAAGTTGACACTGATATTGGAAGTGAACCAGATACCCCCATAGTTTCCCATAACACCCAGATTAACCAAATAGATGCCCCACAACCTCAACATACACCTACCTAGATTCATAACCAACAACATCAATTGCATCCCATTGAACCTGTCCTTGAAGAATACCCTCTCAACAAATATTCCTCATAAGAAGATGAATACAGACCCATTCTTTCTGAGGATGAGATGAGAGGTGAATTTGAAGATGAGGATGAAGAAAGTGAACCATTAGAAGAGGAGCAGCACTGGGACCTTTTAATTGCTGCACTAAATGGAATACCAAATCAGGAAGAAAATAGAATCTCCCAAAGATCCAAAATGAGACCTTCACTAAGGCTTACAAAGAGCAAAGCTTCCTCAAGCAGCAGTGTACTACCAAACCACAAACTACCCTCCCTCTTTTAAATGATTAGTACACTCACTTGGAATGTCAGAGGCATCAGGACCTCTGGAGCCATTGAGAGGCTAAGAATTCTCAAAAAACTCCACAATATCTCCCTCATTGCTATTTTGGAACCTCTCCTTCAAAATCCAACCGTCCTGGATGACACACTCCTCAATCACTTCAAAATCCAACTCCCCATGCATCATTCCATCTCAAACTGTAACAACAAAATCTGGATTTTTTGGGATCAAGATTTCACTGGGACTATTCTTGAATCAGATGAACAACAGGTCACAATGGAACTAAAACATGCGGAAGCATGTGATACCTTTCACATATCTTTCATCTATGCCAAATGCAAACCATCCTTGAGAAGACCACTATGGGATAGTTTAAGGCTAAAATCTACTGCTACAGATGTCCCATGATGTGCAATCGGTGATTTTAATGTTATAGCATCCATTGAATAAAAGATTGGGGGAATTCCATATCAGATCAACAAGAGTATTGAATTCCTTAACATGATTGAAAATTGTGGCTTCACTGATCTTGGATTCTATGGTCCAAGGTACACCTGGTCTAATGGAAGAGGTCCTTGTGCCATTGTCTGGAAGAAATTAGACAGAGGTCTTGTGAGTGACAACTGGCTAGCTTCTTTCCCTGCAACAACCATCACTCATCTTTCTTCTTCTGTTTCTAACCATTCCCCTCTCTCATAGACATGGATGTAAGACCAGACAACCAAAAAAATACTTCAAATTACTAAACTGCTGGACCAACAATGAAACTTTCTTGCCTTTGGTCCAAACCATTTGGAACAAGCTAGTGCAAGGAAATGCCATGTGGATATTTCACCAGAATACTAAAAACCTACGCTCTGCCCTGAGTAAATGGTCAAGACAGGAATATGGTGATATTTACCAAAAGGTCAAGGAATTAGAGAACAAAGTAAGAAAAGCTAAAGAGACATAGGCACAGACCAACTTGGAAACTGATAGAATAAGGCTACAAGAACTCAATGCACAATACATCAGACACATGAATATTGAGGAGTCAATCTTGAAACAGAATACTCAACTTCAATGGTTCAAAGAAGGTGATGCAAACTCTAGATACTTTCGTAACTTAATTAGAGGTAGGAAAAGGCATTTATACATCGACAAGATCAAAACCAGTGAAGATGAATGGGTACAAGGTGATGAAGCCATTGGAGAGGCTGTTTGTGATCATTTCCAGAACTTATTCACTGACCCTGGTGGGGTCATTAGGGAAGATCTTCTCTCCTGCATTCCTTCTCTAGTAACCCCTGAAGAAAACGAAATTCTCACCCAAGACCCTACCATGCAGGAAATCAAAGAGGTAGTCTTCTCAATGAATCCAACAAGTGCGGCTGGTCCTGATGGACTCAATGGAAAATTTTTCCAACACTGTTGTGACATCATTAAAATTGACCTTTTTAATGTGGCCAGTGCCTTCTTTTGTACTTCTACCATGCCCAGACATATGACCCAAGCATGTATTGTTATCCTTCCCAAAGTAGAATTCGCAAACTCCTTCTCAGAATTCAGGTCAATCAGTTTAAGCAACTTCATCAACAAAATCATCTCAAGGGTCATTAGTTTAAGACTTGCTCCAATATTTCCCAGAATCATCTCTCCAAATCAGACTGGTTTTGTTAAGGGAAAAAGCATCTCTGAAAACATTATTCTTGCCCAAGAAATATTTCAAGGAATCAAGAAACCAAACATTGGAGCCAATGTAGTGATCAAACTTGATATGGCTAAAGCATATGATAGAGTATCGTAGTCCTTTACATGCATCATGATGAGGAGATTAGGCTTTAGTGAAATGATCATTGATATGGTGTGGAGAACTCTCTGAAACAACCAGTACTCAGTAATTTGTGAATGGCCCAGATGTGGTTTTTTCCACTCAACCAGAGGTCTCAAGCAAGGAGATCTCTTGGCCCCTGCACTCTTCATTTTGGGTGCAGAACTCCTATTTAGAATGTTGAACAACCTCACTCATTACCAACTCTTAAGTGGATTTTACATGGAAAGGAGAGGTCCTCGGATCACTCATTTGAGCTTTGCTGATGATATTATAATCTTCACCTCTGGCAGCAAAGTTTCTCTTCAGAAATCATGGATATCCTCCAAACCTATGAAGACCTTCTGGCCAACTGGTCTATAAGATCAAAAGTCACTTCATGACTTTACCCTATATCTTCCAATACACCAACAGGATAATCGAACGAATCATTGGCTTCTCCAGAAAAGATTCCCTAATCACCTACCTTGGTTATCCTCTTTATATTGGTAGGAAGAGAATTTTCCACTTCAACTCCCTCACATCCAAAGTAGTAAGCAGAATAAGAGGATGACATGGAAAATTGTTGTCTTACAGTGGAAGAGCAACATTGATCAAACATGTTCTCCAATCTCTACCCATCCACTTCCTCTCAGCAGTTTCTCCTCCTAAAACTGTGATCAAACAAATTGAAAAGCTTGCTGCAAAAAATTTCTGGGGTATGGATAATGTCAGAAACAAATATGATTGGGAATCTTGGCAAAAGCTCTCTAAACCCTAAAATGAATATGGAATTGGTTTCAGAACCACTGAGGATATTTGCAAATCTATGGAAATCAAACAATGGTGGCACTTCAGAACAAAGGACACTCTTTGGAGTAACTTTCTCAAGGCCAAATACTGTCGGAGATCTCACCCCATCTCTAAAAAAATGGCACTCAGGCCAATCACAGACATGGAAAAGAATGATGATCAACAAGAAACATGCAGAAACACACATACAATGGAGACTTCACTCAGGAAGCTCAAGTTTTTGGTGGGACAATTGGTTTGGCACAGGAAACTTAGCCAGCCATAGACCACAAGGCAGCAGACCTGGAAACATAAAGGTCTCCCACTTCTGGAGCTCGGGTTCTTGGGATCTTCAGAAATTGAATGTCACTGCTCCAACTCATATGATCCAATTCATTTCACAAGTCCCCATCCACCACAACCCTCTTCTGCTTGACAAACCAATCTGGAAAGCAACATCATCATGAAATTTTACTTGTCTCAGCATGGAATGTGGTCGGAGAGAAGAGATCTACCCTCTTTACCAATAAGATGACATGGAACAAATACATACCTTTCAAATGGTCCTTCTGTCTTTGGAGGGCTCTAAGGAACAAGCTTCCTACAGATGATAGACTTGCTAAGTTTCACATTTCAACTATCAACAGATGTGTTTGCTGCATTAAACCCCAAGCTGAATCTGTTGATCATATCCTCGGTAGGGGGCACTTTGCTAAGGTTATCTGGAAAATCATTTCAGAACCCTTTGGATTTCCTTTCACTGTTATGCCTCTACAACCTTTGCTTATAAAATGGTGGGTTCAGAAGAGTAAAAATGAAATTCACAAGTTACTAATAGACACCATTCCCATCATTGTTTGTTGGAACCTTTAATAGATGCAATGCTAAATATGGATCCAAGAAATCAGCGATAACAAGGGTTCTTTTCTCCATCACCTCTGACATCAACCAACTCCTCAAAGCCTACTACTCTGATATTCCATGGCCTTTTAATTGGTATGACCTCCTCTCAATGGTTGAGAACCTGCAGTACCACACTAGCATTACCTCAGTGGCATGGCTGAAGCCTGAAACTGGTTTTATTCAAGTCAATAGTGATGGTAATGCCTTAACCAATCCTGGAAAAATTGGTGTTGGTGTCATCATCAGAGACTTAGAAGTCCAGTTCATACATGCTATAGCCAGTCCTCTTGGTGAAGGATCCAACAAACTTGCGGAAACTCAAGCAGCAACCTTGGCTATGCAGTGGTTCCTGGCCAATGGCTTCACCAAAATTCACCTAGAAGCTGATTATGCACTGTTTATCCATTGGCTTAACCACATATCAACCCCTAATTGGAATCTAGACATCACAGTGCAAAACCTCAAAGAATTATGCAGGCTATGTGAAAATTTCAAATGCTCCCATGTTTGCAGAGAGGCAAATTTCCTTGCATATTCACTATCCAAAATCAGTCACAACCTCCCCACCATGACACATTACCACTGTCTAAATGAATTACCCGAACACATAAGAGGTCAAATTCACTTAGACAGAGTTGGCACACCTTCTTTCAAACACAAACAAACCAAGAAGTTCCAAACCCCATCTCAGCAGGCCTCAACTTCCACTCATGATCATGGTCGACACACACACATCTAGAGAAGTTGTCCCAACTACCAACCAAATGCAATCATCACCATAACTACCTCATCCCACCTCATGCTTAAACATAGATCACACCTCCATTCCAATTCTTTCCCCACATCACATAAACAACTCCACATCACTAATCTCACACCCACACACAACCACCAGTCCAAAAACACAAACAGACTCTGCTTTTTGCATTTTGCACAATGCAGACCCCCTCTCCAAACCACACCAAAAAATACACACAATCCCACATCACAAACCCAAAAGCACAACAATGCAAACCTCTACCTCCTTCACCCCTTCATTACCTACACAACAATCTTACCAAGCACCAAAACCATCATCACTTGTCACACCCCAGCAAAACCATAAACCTGACCAATTTCTTCTCTAACAATGTTTTCTTTTTTGTAGGAAAACTCATCTTTTCATGGCTTAACCATTTGATGTATCCCCAGTGTGTGGTATTAGCAACAATGCCCAATCTACTTAGGAGACATCAATGGAAAATAAACCAATTAGAAGATTTGAGAAGGATAGGAATACATGACTACTTAGGGAGAAACAAGGAATCTTGGTTCCTTAATTGTAGGTCAATCCAACACCTACATCAGCAACAACACCAATGGCACCATATCAGCAACAACCAAATCACCAACCACCCTTCTGTTATCACTGTAGTTGCCCTAAAAGAAAACCTCCAGAAATCACCACTGACCTCTAACCTACAACCCTCCCCTCCGAACCAATTGCAACACATTCATCCCACCAAAACTTCAATGAACCACTCATACACACACCCATTCACTCCTTAAATTGGCTTCAGTACACACAAAAATATGAAGGCAAGCTCCCTGAAAACCCACAAGAAAAAGAAAGCAAGCAAAATGGGCACAATAACCCCAATACCTGCTACCAACGACCCTTGCATTGAGTTTTGCCAAGAAACCACACGAGCAATTTTCCATGTTCCAATACTGCTCAACTCCACCTTACTTTCATCCTCTGATCCCAGCTCCCACAAGAACCTGGAAGCAGCATCTGATCCTCAGAAACAGTAGCTTTAAAGCTTCGATTTGGCTAACACGTTTGTTCAGTTTTGCAGGATCTTTGAGATGGCTTAGTCAATTGACACACTTCCAGTGTGTGGTATTAGCACATCTGATGCTAGTCCCTCAACAGGTTACTACACATACAAACAAGCTCATACTTAATAAATGGAAGCAATACCCTATGGACAGTAGTTCCAGAAGACCTACAGGGCATGTATACTGCCCCTTCTCTACACAACTCCAGCACTATCAAGAGATGTCAATACAATTTTCACCACAAGAACAATCAACTTTCAACCTTCTAGCAATTCTGCAACAGTTCCTTCTACAGTCTACTGCCATCAGTCCATGTTTTCAACATGACACACTTAGGGGCTCGGACCTAGTTTCTATGTCATGTTTCTTCATCAGCCTCCTGCAGCAAGGAATAACTCAACCCTCTCTTGTTAGGAAAATGCTCACTCTCTCTTGTCACATACTGAAGACACCTGAAGCAGGAAAATGCTCACTCTCTCTTGTCACATACATAACCCAACAACAACTTCAATACCAATATGCAATGGTTTCTTTGATGGTTATCTTCAACATGGTTTTCTTTGAACTCAATGTCAAAGTTATGTTGAAGATGAAGCCCTGCACATTCACATGGTTTTTGTCATACTCTCTAGGGAATTTCTACAACTTTTGTAATTGCTCTAGCCATAGACTTTTTTGTATATGGAAGGAAATCTTCCCTCTCATCTACTCAGTAGAATTAGGATTAGTTGTTCATGTTTGTATAGTTTACCTAGGCCTACTCCACTTTGTTTTTGTACATCCAATTGGCTATCAATGTTGTATAGACAATTGGGACATCATCTTAGGTCTTACTGCACATAGTCTCCAGGATTCATCTAGTCACCACATGTTGATGACTAGATATTTCATCACTTTATTTTGGGAGGTAAGGTTTATGTCCTCCTCCTTTGTTGTACCTTTTATTAAATATATGAAAATAAACCCTAGGCACAATGCCTAGTGGATTTAACTAAAAAAAATATGCGTATGGTGAAAAACCAAATATGTGTATTGTGGATCAGAATGAGAGTATCTTGAAGGCAACATATATTGTTTATACCGGCATGCCACATTATGCTTGCATGTGGCATATTTGGACAAATATAAGGTCAAAGTTCAAGAAGGGTCATCTAAAGTTAAGCGAATTGTACTTTTCCACGACACGATCATACACGCTTGATGAATTTAATAAAAGAATGTCAAAGATTGAAGAGATCGACACGCGTGGTGAAGCATACCTATACAATATTAGCTATCACATATGGTCTCGGGTACATGCTACGGTGAACAGAACATGGACGATGACATCAAACATTGCAGAGACATTGAATGTTGTAACAAAAAGATGCAACGGAGTTGCACATAGTAGAACTATTAGAGTACATGAGGACTCTTCTTGAACGTTGGACTAATGAAAAGTTGTTGAAAGCAAAGGGTACATTCATATACCTTGGGAAAAAATACAACAAAGAGTTGGAGGAAAACAGGACACTATCGCAGAAGATGAGAGTAAGCTATATCCAATAACATCAGATCAATGATTCCATCAAACTAAATACATACTATTAATTGTAGATAAAATGTTGTATAATTGTAGTTATTGTGTATATATTTCTGACAACTTTTTGTGTGTTTGTAATGAAATTTTAGTTGAGGGCTTCAACAGATCACATCCATACAGTGATAGATGGTGTGAAGCGCTTTATTGTTTGTCTTCAAAACAAGATGTAACGACCCGACCGATCGTGTTGAGCTCTAGCGCGTCGTTCGGCAGTTTGAGCCTATGAGCATCTTCACCTCAGGTGTTATGACTTGTACGCATGGTCGGAATTGAATTCTGAGAGTTTTGGAGTTGATTTTTGAAGAGAATTGTCGTTTTGGAAGCTTTAAGTTGGAAGAAAAGATTAAGGTTGGATTGTTGAGTAAACGAGCCCGGAATCGGGATTTGAAGGTTCCATCAGGTTCGTATGATGATTTCAGACTTGGCCATATGCCTCGATCGGGTTTTGGATGACTCGGGAGCGTTCCGGTGTCTATTGTGGAAGTTGGCATTTTGGAAGAAATTCATAAATTTAGATTGAAGTACATTTCAGTGTTATCAATGTCCATTTGGGACTCTGAGTATGGGAATAGCTCCGTATGATGATTCTGGTATTGGGAGCGTGATCGGAAGTGAATTCGGAGGTCCATAGGTTGTTTTGGAGTCATTTGGTAAAGTTAGAAATTTGAAGGGTTTTTGAGAAGTTTGACAGGAAGTGAACTTTTTGATATCGGGATCGGATTTCGATTCCAGAAGTTGGAGTAGGACCATAATGTCAAATGCGACTTGTGTGAAAAATTTGAGGTCAATCGGGCGTGATTTGATAGGTTTCAGCATCGAATGAGGAAGTTTGAAGTTCTAAAGTTCATAAAGCTTGAGTTGGAGTGCAATTCATGGTATTATAGTTGTTTGATGTGATTTGAGGCCTCGAGCGGGTCCGCATTATGTTTGGAACTAGTTGGTGTGATGGGACGGGGTCTCGGGGCCCCAGGGTGGTTAATGAATCGAGTTGGTCTTGGAAGAAAGGCTGAGGGCTGCTGTCATCTGGTGTGATCGCACCTGTGGGAAGAGGGCCGCAGGTGCGAGCTCCGCAGGAGCGAGAATGGACTCGTAGATGCAGAATTTTGCTGGGGAGGTCTCCGAAGTCGAACCAGTGGTCGAGATCTGCAGAAGTGGGACCGCACCTGCGTGCGTGGAGCCGCAGAAGCGGAGTGAAGGCTTGGTGAGTGACTGCAGAAACGGTAGTGGAGGCTGCACCTGCGGAACCGCAGAAGCGGTCAAGTGACCGCAGGTCCGAAGAATCACTGGGTAGTGTCTTTTAAAGGACGGGGGTCGGGCTCATTTCAACCCCATTTCCTCCATGGGAGTCTATTTTGGAGCCTTCGAAGAGGGGGATTTCATCATCAAACATGAGGTAAGTTAATCCCACCTCTTGTAAGTTAAATACATAGTTTTATTTTGGATTCAAGCATGAAAATTGGTAGAAATTTGGGATTTTGAAGAAAAAACTAGAAATTAGTATTCTTGGATTTTGACCACGATTTTGGACATGAAATTGAGAGTAAATTATATATTTGGGTTCGTAAAGTTATGTGTGATCCTTATCTTCGAAAAATTTCGGAAAATCCGGGTACGTGGGCCCGTGGTGATTTTTATCGACTTTGCGATTGGGGTTAGAAATTGTTATAAATTGAATTGTTATGAGTAGGGGTGTTCTTAAAAACCCGAAAAACCGAACCGAATCAAAAATCGAACCAAACAGACCAAAAAAATCAATACTTTTTAGGTTTGGTTTGGTTTTGGTTTTGAATTTTAAAAACCGATCAAATTTGGTTTGGTTTTAGTTTTAATAAAAAAATAACAGAAAAAATTAAACCAAACCGACTATAGAAGTAGCTATTTAAATTTATTATTACACCTATATATATATACATTTTTATATAAAGTTTGTAAAATGTTATGGTACATATTAGTCATTTGTATTTTAAGTCTAGTTTTTTGGTATTACAATAATCTAATTATTTGTCTTTACATTCTAGTTTGATTGATAGTTTGCTTTTACTAAGTACAAGAATTATTTCATGCTAAAAATAATCGATTTTTAATTGAGTACTTAAATTATTCATCACTATTTTATTCAATTATCATCAATATATCATGGTAAATGATAGATTTCTCAAAGAGCAATTGGTTTGATAGTGTTAGGTTGAAAATGTAGTCGCCGGAATATGTGTTTGGTAGTGTATGTCTCATATTTAAGAAAAAAATCGATAAATAACCGAAAAATCGAAAAACTGATAAAAATCGACAAAAACCGAATTGCTAAAAAACCGACTTAATTGGTTTGGTTTGGTTCCAACATTTTAACAACCGACTTACTTGGTTTGATTTTTTTTTAGGGAAAAACCAATCCAAACCAAACCATGAACACCCCTAGTTATGAGTAATTGAGTATACATTTATGGGTTTGCATGATTATTGACTAGTTTTGGAGCGTTGTGCATCGATTTGAGTTGTCGGAAGGGCTTGGGAGCCGGTTATGGAACTTCGGAGCGAGGTAAGTCTCCTTTCTAACCTTGTAAAAGAGAATTGTATAATTAATTATGTGCTACTACTTGTGGGGGCTACGTACGCACGAGGTGACGAGAGTCCGTGCGTAGCTACTATTGTGCTTAAGTCCGGGTAGTCTAGGACCCAAAAGAATACTATACTTGAAATATTTGTAAACTTATTGACAATTTAAATTGCTTAAATCATATCAAATTAGTAAATGAATTTCTAAACAAGATAAACTTCATTTTCTTAATCGTGAAAAGAGGATTGACTTTTTCCTTGGATAAATGTTCTCTGGTAAATTCTTGATTGACTGTTTGAATGTGTGTATTTACATTTGACCACGTCACATGTATGATTCACGAGCGGGGTAATAGATGCATCTATGGTTCGCTCCATTCGACCCTCCGGCAGTGCACATTTTATTATTTTGTTGGAACAGGTCGTACGACCTCGACAAATGATTGCGCATGCTATTTGCTTGGTACTTTCTGTGATTTAAACTTCTTAAATGCCTTGGGATATAATTCCTAAACCGAAATGATGGAAACTAAAACTATAATTATGAAAGAAGTCGTCCCTTCCTGTTATTATTTGTTATTTAATTATGATATCCATGCTTAGCGTCACATTTAATTATATCAATTTGACCTCTAGTAAGTGTCAAAGTCGACCTCTCGTCACTACCTCTTCGAGGTTAGGCGGGATACTTATTGGGTACACGTTGTTTTTGTACTGATACTATACTTGCTGTGCATTTTGTTGCACAGACACATGTATGTCTAGTGGCCTAGTTGGCGCAGCGACATGGTTGATACGGAGACTTAGGTAAGCTGCACCTCTTGAGATGACTCACAACCAGTAGAGTCTCATTCAGAGTATTGTATTTTATTTCCTCTACTGTCCAATTGTATTCCGGACAGTTGTTGTATTACTTCTTTTTACTTCCTAGAAATTGCTCATGCACTTGTGACACCAGGTTCTGGGATGTATATGGGATTAATTAGTATTGAAAAGTGGTTAAAGACATTATTATTTACTCGGTGAAATTTATTATTTATGGCTAAATGTAAGGAAAAGAAATGATTCAAAAATATTAAAAATGAGAATTTAAGTAACTATTTAGTGTTGACTTGCCTGACAGTGGTATCCGACGCCATCACGATCTTTAATGGATTTTTGGGTCGTGACAACATGGTATCAGAGCCAAGGTTCCCTTAGGTCTCACGAGTCATGAGCAAGCCTAGTAGAGTCTTGTGGATTGGTACGGATACGTCTGTACTTATGTTCGAGAGGCTAAAGGGATGTTAGAAACACTTCCCTTCTTGATTCCTCATCGTGCGGTTTGATTGCTTTGAGGCTTATGCCTATGTTTCTTTCCTACTCAATCTTATGCGACGCGAAGCGCGGGTTATAAATCGGGAAGTGAGTAATTGTAATGGTACTACAGATGTGGTGCGGGATGTTTCTCCCTGAGTGGTTGTTTGGGATATTGTCGTCGCCTCGCGGAAGGATATTCTGTCGTCTCAGCTCGATAGATGTACTTTCGAGAGCTTTGAGTCTAGGCACAGGTTTTTATGATGCTATGAATGGTTATCACAAAGTATTGATGTGATGGTAGGATTCTTGCCTATGTGTCGAGGCAATGAACGACTTGAAAGGAGGTTTACTCAGAGCACGATTCAGAGATTCAGTATTTTATTTCCCATGGAGGAAAGGAAATCAGATTATAAATGTTCAGGTTTGGGTTGATAGGGTAATGAGGGTGTTTCAAATGTGATGGAATTTTTATCTGCGACGTGGTGTCGTCGTCCTCGAATGAATGTGTTAAGTTCATTGGTGTTAAGATTTTCTACAATTCGCCTTTGGGGCATGATATTGTGAGATAGTATTGGAGAAGCGGCTGTCAGATATCGTAGGGTGCGGTGGTTCAGGGTTGAATGTGTATTTCTAATGCCGATGACTTGAGAAGGAGGATCTTCCGAAAGGGTTGAAGTTAGTAGCGATATATCGGTTCTAGTGCTACAGGGATAGATATTGATTTAAGGCAACAACTGGGCAGCAAAGGGTGAGGAAGAGCATGTGGGAAGTGTCTGGTGGTGATTAAACTCCAGGAGGCAGGAGTCAAGAAGTTTCTTAAAGGAGTTGGTTTAACCTAAGTGGGCGAGTGACATAGTAGCATATGGGTTCAGTGGCAGGGTACCATGCGCTTGGATGAAAGTGTATAGTGCTTTGGGAGTTTTAGTGGACAGTGATTGGGTCCATGAGCTTGATTTGAAATATTGGCTATCATATGGCGGGAATAGGATGCAACAGAGATGAGTTTCTTGGTATGAATAAGGATGCAATATAACCTTGAATTTGAAGAGATTGTTGCGCATTTAGTTGATGTCCATAAGGAGCGAACAGACTGGTTCATTTGGTAAATGAGCACGCACTCAGGATAGGTTATTGATGTCATAGTGATTGTACCCCGTGCGGTGACATTGGAGGATTTTGGCGTATAATTTCCACAGGTGGGATATCTTTTGTGAGCAGGTCAACAGCCGTGTGGTTCGCGAAGCTTCTGCGAAGAATTTTACTGGCTATCTTGTAAGAAGCCGAATATGTGAATGTTGCTAGAGATTCAGAGTGTTCATGGGATGCTAACGGAAGGATTTCGAGGAATTTGGCAGTTGATTGCGCAAGGTCACATCGTCAATGAAGAGAGAGTCTTGGTGGGTTCCAGAGTGGTGTAATAGTAGCTTCAATTTAAGGGGGAGAGTCCCACCGCCTACGGTTGGATTGCATGGTCATTTGTTTATGAGATTCCTGGCTATCGGTGTATTAGTAAGTTATTGTAGCTAGGGGAAAAGAACATAAGTTGTAATTTGAGAAAAGGGATTGTCAGGAGTGTGCTAAGTTGGCCTTATAGACTCATGTTTGAGCTTTGGGAAGATTCATGATTTATGTTGCGTACAGAGGTGATTTGCAAAGGAAATGATTCAGTCGGGTGTTTCATTGAGATGGGTGTTCATGTGCCAGCGGAGCCTGGGAGTTGATTATATTTGGGACCAAGCCAGAGTGGGTGACTCTCAACAACATTCCTAGTGGATCAAAGGTTAAAATGCGGTGCCTAAGGATTTCAAACCTGCGCTGTGGTTAAGAATCGAGCTTTTGTAGAGGATTATGATATGAGACACAAAATGTTCTATGATATTTTTGACTTGCAGAGTAGAATTTGGAGGAAAAAAAGAGAAAATGACTTCGGATTCGTAGAGGAATTATCAGAATGGGTGTACCAGTATAAGATGCAAATGTGTATGCAAAGAGGGTATGAAATGGTTCATAAGTTTGGAGACAATGTGGTCTCGTGGAATGGGGTTACTCAGGATGAGTGTGAATTGAATTATTATGTGTTGATTGGAGTTGCCATTATTTCTAAGTCACGTTAAGGATAAGTTAGAAGAAGTCAGGTATGTTAGCCATGGTTGAATTGGCATGATGGTGGCGGTGATCAGTACCTCCAACGTGATTAGATTATGCATGTGATTTGTGGCGGTATGTGAGAGGCTTGATAGCCGCTGTAATTGATTTTATTTGGAAATATGCAAGTATTTTGGACTATTGTGTGAAGGAGGATCCTGGAAGGGTTATGGTGTCCTAGACACTACTTGAGGATTTGAATGTTCTACGGTTATGAGAATTCACTCGCGTGTTGTTATGGTTCTCTTGGAATAAGTTAGGTAAAAAGTTTCTATGTGATGAAATGTTCACCCTAATAGGGGTTCAGGAGTTATGATGAAATTCTTGTACTATCGCATATTGGCATGTTAGGTGCAGTGAGCGGTATGAAATTTGAAAGTGAGGATCAGGGTTGCGGTTCGGTGTTAGCAAGGATGTCACGAGCTCGGATGAGCAGGAAAGGGATTTGAATGTTTAGAGTAAGTTGGTATTGTCTTAAACGTCACCTGAGATCTGTGTTTCGTGAAGGAGGCTTTGCATCCTGGTTATGTATACTTGATTTGTTTTATAGGGTTAGTACGACCGGTGGTATGGATGTGCGAACTTCTTACCTTGTGTGGAAGGTCGTGGGAGCTTGACCACGTGAAGATTGTATAAGTGTGACATGTAGTCACTTGATTGATTGAAGATTTAAACCAAGTGTAAAGATTGTGGTAGTATCACTAGTTTGAGAATTTATGCCTGGAGGGCACCCGATTTATTGGGTTGTGGAATGTGGAGGTTTGCTCCGGATCTGAGGGTTGTTCTTGTGAGTCATGGGAAAAGGGGGTTATATGGACCCTTGAAAGGTTATTAGCCTAGTGCGTGCGGCCAAAATTGGCTTGAGGTCGATGGGTGGATTTAAATTTGAATATGGGCTCTATATCAGGGCGGATGTGTTCATTTTAGCATAGCACTCCTTATGGAGGAGTATTTGGACGTTGGATGTTATCTCGTCGTCGGCTATATCATGTAATACTATAGTGTGCCGTGTGAGTTATGAAACAACTTGATAAATTTCTTATGTATTGAGGTTCTGTGTAGCGATGGTGTTATGTGAGCAGGATGGCTCTTGAGGTTCAGGTCATATATCGTACCTTTGTTGTGCTTGAGTTCTGTAGTGTATGGCGCTACTTGTCTCCCCAGGATGGTATATGCACTTAGCGTGCTTGTGACCGATATTCGGTATTTTGTAATAATGAGCGATTTAGCTTGGTAAGTATCTCCTTGTGTGAATTTTATGTGTGGGTCGGGTGGCACGCTGCCACGGGTGCGTTGTTTTGATCAGTTTGCACGCTGCAACAACGTGATGTTGGGTATAGTGCCCTACATTTATTTTTGTGTGTTTTTGTTTCCCATTTTCTGAGGAAGGTTTATAACACCTTTTCGGTTGTCTAATTTAATGCGTGAGTCGAGTAGTTCCTTCCAGAGTTCGTTTTCCTTATGTATCACGTTCGAGTTTGCAGCCTATTGGCACGTTGTGGCATCATATGAGATTCTTGATCATGTTTGGGGTAGCTCATTGCCTGAGCAGTTCGTATTGGGTGAGAAGAGATTAATGGATCTAGGGTCAGTGCAATCGGATTATATGAAGTATATTAAAGGGGCAAACACCATTATTTGTTTTAGAATGAGGTGATGGTTCTCGTCAGGAGTATAGACTCAATGATTGTCGACTCGGCAGTTGGTTATGAATTTCTACACATCTCCCCCGTCGTGGTGGTATTGCAAAGGGTTAGAACAGGATTTATATATATGACGTGAGGTGCATTGAGAGCATAAGATTGGTGGAATTTCGGCTATTGTTATTAGAGGATGTTGTTATGGTCATGTGCGTTATGCATTGCGTAGTGTGAATTCAGCAAAAGTATGCAGTCATGTATCGGTGCATTGTGTAGTGATTGATACGTGTTCGTATGTTGAAAGCAGACCTGACAGAGAATTCCGGATGTTAGAACAGAGCTCTAAGGCTTGTTGCCTTGACGAAAGAGGGTATCTTCATATTTGATCGAGCTAATGTGTTCAACTGAGTTGTGGTAGCACGGGTAGGTGCACAAAGTGTTAAACATTGATTTTGGACGATTCCAGCGTAGTTCTTAGCATGTTCGATGGCGAACGCATGTTTAAGTGGGAGAGAAGGTTACGACCCAATCGGTCGTGTTGAGATCTAGCACGTCGTTTGGTAGTTTGAGGCCATGAGCAGCTTCACCTTAGGTATTATGACTTGTACGCATGGTCGGAATTTAATTCCGGAAGTTTTGGAGTTGATTTGTGAAGAGAATTCTCGTTTCGAAAGCTTTAAGTTGGAAGAATTGACTAAGGTTGGATTGTTAAGTAAACGACCCCGGAATCGGGATTTGAAGGCTCCAGCAGGTTCGTATGATGATTTCGGACTTGGCGCTCGGATCGGGTTTTGGATGACTCGGGAGCGTTTCGGCGTATATTGTGGAAGTGGGCATTTTGGAAGAAATTCATAAATTTGGATTGAAGTACATTTCAGTGTTATCGATGTCCGTTTGAGACTCTGAGTATGATATTAGCTCCGTATGGTGATTCTGGTATTGGGAGCGTGATCGGGAGTGAATTTTGAGGTCCGTAGGTCATTTTGGAGTCATTTGGCTAAAGTTAAAAATTTGAAGGGTTTTTGAGAAGTTTGACCGGAAGTGGACTTTTTGATATCGGGGTCGGATTCTGATTTCGGAAGTTGGAATAAGACCGTAATGTCAAATGCCACCTGTGTGCAAAATTTGAGGTCAAGCGGGCGTGATTTGATAGGTTTTGGCATCGAATGAGGAAGTTTGTTCTAAAGTTCATAAAGCTTGAGTTGGAGTGCAATTTGTGGTATTAGCGTTGTTTGATGTGATTTGAGGCCTCGAGCGGGTCCGCATTATGTTTTGGAACTGGTTGGTGTGATGGGATGGGGTCCCGAGGGTCCCGGGTGGATTCGGGGTGGTTAACGGATCGAGTTGGTCTTGGAGGAAAGGCTGAGGGCTGCTGTCATCTGGTGTGATCGCATCTGCGGGAAGAGGACCGCAGGTGCGAGCTCCGCAGGAGCGGGAATGGACTCGCGGATGCGGAATTTTGTTGGGGAGGCGTGGGCCGCAGATGCGGTCGAGATCTATATAAGTGGGACCGCACCTGCGTGCGTGGAGCCGCAAAAGCGGAGTGAAGGCTTGGTGAGTGACCGCAGAAACAGTAGTGGAGGCCGCACCTGCGGAACCGCAGAAGCGGTCAAGTGACCGCAGGTGCGAAGAATCACTGTGCATTTTCTTTTAAAGGACAGGGGCTGGGCTCATTTCAACCCCATTTCCTCCATGGGAGCCGATTTTGGAGCCTTTGAAGAGGGGGATTTCATCACCAAACATGAGGTAAGTTAATCCCACCTATTGTAAGTTAAATACATTGTTTTGTTGTGGATTCAAGCATGAAAATTGGTAGAAATTTGGGATTTTTAAGAAAAGCCTAGAAATTGGTATTCTTGGATTTTGACCACGATTTTGGACATGAAATTGAGAGTAAATTATATATTTGGGTTCGTAAAGTTATGGGTGATCCTTATCTTCAAATAATTTCAGAATTCGGGCATGTGGGCCCGAGGGTGATTTTTATTTTCTTTGCGATTGGGGTTAGAAATTGTTACAAATCGAATTGTTATGAGTAATTGAGTATACATGTATGGGTTTGCATGATTATTGACTAGTTTTGGAGCGTTGTGCATCGATTTGAGTTGTCGGAAGGGCTTGGGAGCCGGTTTTGGAACTTCAGAGCGAGGTAAGTCTCCTTTCTAACCTTGTAAAAGGGAATTATCCCCATATGTGAAATAATTAATTATGTGCTACTACTTGTGGGGGCTACGTATGCACGAGGTGACTAGAGTCCGTGCGTAGCTACTATTGTGCTTAAGTTCCGGTAGTCTAGGACCCAAAAACATGCTATACTTGAAATATTTGTAACCTTATTGACAATTTAAATTGCTTAAATCATATCAAATTAGGAAATGAATTTCTAAACAAGATAAACTTCATTTTCTTAATCGTGAAAAGAGGATTGAATTTTTCCTTGGATAAATGTTCTTTGGTAAATTCTTGATTGACTGTTTGAATGTGCGTATTTATATTTGACCGCGTCGCATGTATGATTCACAAGTGGGGTAATAGATGCATCTATGGTTCGCGCTGTTTGACCCTTAGGTAGTGCACATTTTATTATTTTGTTGGAACGGGCCATACGACCTCGACAAATGATTGCGCATGATATTTGCTTGGTACTTTTTGTGATTTGAACTGCTTAAATGCCTTGGGATATAAGTCGTTAACCGAAATGACAAAAAACTTAAATTATAATTATGAAAGAAGTCGTCTCGTCCTGTTATTATTTGTTATTTAAATATGACATCCATGCTTAGAATCATATTTAATTATATGAATTTGACCTCTAGTATGTGTCAAAGTCGACCTTTCGTCATTACCTCTTCGAGGTTAGGCGGGATACTTACTAGGTACACGTTGTTTTTGTACTCATTCTACATTTGCTGTGCATTTTGTTGCATAGGCACATATACGTCTAGTGGCCTAGTTGGCGTAGCGGCATGGTTGATACAGAGACTTAGGTGAGTTGCACCTCTCGAGACGACCCGCAGCCAGAGTCTCCTTCAGAGTATTGTATTGTATTTCCTCTACTGTCCAATTGTATTACGGATGGTTATTGTATTACTTTTTTTTACTTCCTAGAAATTTCTCATGCACTTGTGACACCGGGTTCTGGGATGTATATGAGATTAGTTAGTATTGAAAAGTGGTTAAAGACATTATTATTTACTCAGTGAAATTTATTATTTATGGCTAAATGTAAGGAAAGAAATGATTTCAAAAATATTAAAAATGATAATTTAATTAACTATTTAGTGTTGGCTTGCCTGACAGTGGTGTCCGGCGCCATCACGACCTTTAATGGATTTTTGGGTCGTGACACAAGAGATGTAGTTGTGGACAATTCCATCTTGATGAACTTTCTTGTACACATGCTTTGGCGGCTTTGAGGCACAAGAATGAGTCTTATGAAAAATATTGTTCTCCTTATTACATGAGGGAGAACCATTTGTATACTTATGAAATACCAGTAGATCCGCTGCTTGACGAAAGCAAGTGGAATGTGCCACAACATATAGATGAAGAAGTTGTAATGCCACCTACTGGGAAAAGACAACCAGGAAGACCTCGAAAACAAAGATACAAACCATATGATGAAGTAAATGAAAAAAAGTACAAGGTTTCATGTGGCAACTGCGGACTAGAAGGGAATAACAAAAGATCTTGCAAGAATGTTCCCAAGAGGAAATAAAATTTGATAAAGTCACAAGATATTTTGATAAATTGTGTTGAGGTGTAATTGTGTTGATAAATTGAATAAAGACTGTCTCCTGTAATGAAATATTTTCAACTCTTAATGCAATTGGTTTGTATTTGTTTTGTTTAATTACTGAGTGTATTCATTTCAGCCTTTCATAACTTGATTGGATTATGTGTTTTTTGTATGTACAATACATAGTTGTAGTTAAGTTGTAAAGGAATTATATGCTAACAATAACGAGATCAAGTACTAATAAATTTCAACCAAAAAAAAAACAACAGATGTTTCCTATTCTAAGTAGTAGTATCCTGGATAAAATAATAAAACATAGGGTAAAATCATTGTAGCACAAAATCTGCTACAAATAAACTTCAACTGACTTGTTCTTAAATAACAATTTGTCTACAACTTTAATACAAAACAACTACA
Organism: Nicotiana paniculata; assembly: GCA_005239505.1. Taxonomy (NCBI): domain Eukaryota; kingdom Viridiplantae; phylum Streptophyta; class Magnoliopsida; order Solanales; family Solanaceae; genus Nicotiana; species Nicotiana paniculata. The sequence goes on from MDKI01040244.1 coordinate 27,148, forward strand.
ACTAAACAATTTAACTACAATTTTTCTACAGAAAAGGGCAACTAATTCTTCTTCTTCTGGACTTGTGTTCTCTCGTTCACAGCTGGTGCACCTTTTTTTCTTGCTAATGTGCCAGTCACCTCTCTTTCACTAACTGCACCAGTATCTTACTTCTTCCTAGCATAATCCCAAAGTAGCGCTCCATAGCGTCTACGATGTTCATCAATATCAAAAATGTCTTCCTTTGAAACTGCTAGCTCTCCAATCCTAGCATATTCTACAAATGCCGCAACGTATACACCACAGTCACTGCAAAAATAAATTAGGGGAAATATTTAGCATTTAGTGTAAAATAAAAATTTGTTAAATGGATTAGGGGTGGGGGTTCGGTACTTCGGTACGGTATTTAATAAATACGGTTCGGTACTTCGGTATTCGGTATATCAATTGTGCATATCAAATACCATACCAAAGTAGTTCAGTGTGATTCGGTATTTTCTTATTTGGTTCGGTACAGTTTCGGTATTATACAAAAGTTTTTCAAATCTCCCAATATTATGCCATGCATATTGCCTGACGTCTCTTCTGAATTTTGCTGAGAATTCAACCAACTTAGAAAATAAAATCTTGATAATTACATAAAGTGAGAAACAATTCCTGGAGTGCAGTAACCTAGATTTAATAATTGCAATATTGGATCCTGAAAAGAAAATGTGAACATTGCAAAAAGACAGCAGGAGATTTATGAAATCCTGTTTTCCAAATTCAATATTTTATGACTAACAATAATGGGAGATTAAAAATCCAAGTAGCAACTCTGCATTCTCTTGATACCATGATCAACGGTGTGGTGCTATGATTACAAGCAACATATTCCAATGAATTTTATTGTAGAGAAACGGGGCGCAGTAATAATTCTGATGCAATTCCTAAGCAGAGAAACGAGGTCGTGAAGACACCGACGTTGTTGCCGTCTTTGCTATTGTAATCATGAATTATAATAGCGGAAGCAATATTTTTGAGAGAAATTAGGGTTAGAAAATAGAAAAGAGATTAGGGGGTAAGCAGAAGCTACATTTTGCTGTCTGCACTCTAAGTCTTTAAGCCCTAAGGGACTAACTAAGGCCTAAGGGATTAGGGGGCTTGTGGTGTTGGGCTTAGTTTTATTCTTCATTGGGCTGGAAAATAGAAATAGATGTAGGCTTGGACTTAATATATTTCAGTATTTCGGTGTACCAAAATATCAAAAACTCAATACCGAGTACCGTACTGAAATACCAAAAAATCTATACCGAATAATACCGAAAAATTGAAAAACCGAATACCAAAATACCAAATTAATTCGGTTCAGTTCGGTTCGGTTCGGAGATTTTTCGGATTTTATGCCCACCCCTAGTCCATTCTGCAGCAAAGAACAAGAAAGTTATTAAAACTTGTTTCAAAACTAGAAAACAAAATAACATATTTAGACTACAATTTATTTACAATCAGAAAAACAGAGTCAAAACCAGAAAACCAAATAACTACAGTTATATTACAATTTATCTAAAATCATAAAACAGAGTCAAAACCAGAAAACAAAGTAATTACATTTATACTACAATTTATCTACAATCAGAAAAACATAAATCTACAATAAATTTACATAATGTAGATAAAATTTCTACAACTACAAAAACAAAAGTTATGCATATTCATAAGAATGAGAACAAGTTTTTTAGGTTTTAAAAAAGAAATTGAAACTACTAAATTTTTACCTTCTCCAAAGACTGTTGGGGAATAGTTTTAGAAGATTTTTGAACCTTCTTCTTTTTTGAAGGTTTAACAGTAGGAGACACTCTATTTTTTTTTTCAACTTTCATGATAGCTTCTTCTTCGACGAAATCATCACCGAAAGCAATTTCTTTGCCTTTCCGTTTTGCAAATTTAACAAGTATCGAGGATTCACCAGCATCATATCGTGCTTTTGTTTTGTACGAGCTTCTGCCCTAGCTTCACCAGGGGAAAGCCTGGGCTTGGTCTCTTCTTTTGCATTTGTTGATTTTCTTCCCTTTTTGGGTGAATTCTCTGAGAAAACACCCAAATCAAATGTAGGAATGTCACATACTTTATCCTTTTTAGGGATGGTGTTTGGAACTATTTTCTTCTTCATTGAAAATTAATCAAGTAACAAGCGTTAATGGAGGTGTGTGATAGAGTATTTAGAGCTTGAATCTATAAAAAAATGGAGAGAAATTTTTGAAGAAGAATGTAAAAATTTAGACTGATTTTTGAAGAAGAGTGTAAATAGGCGTTAATGGAGGGATACTGAAGTTTTTGGAGAGAGAAACGTGGGTGAGCGCAAGATATGTTGGGGGGAGGGGGATGTGGAGAGAGAAACATGATGGGAGTGGAAGATACGTTAGAGTGATTTTAGGACACCAATTATTATCATTAAATGCCTAAAAATATACATAACTGGTAATTTGGTATATAATATGTAATTATATTAAAACTTGAGTAGAAAGGGTAATAAAGATTGAAATAGTGTATAGGAATATAAAAATTCCTACAAAATATGAGGAAACTACAAAAATTGCCTATCATGCTCAATTTATTATTCATTTTTGCCCAACTTCATACTTATTACAATTTTTATCTATCCAGCCTAAATATTATCCGACCCACCCTATTCCATCCCCCTCTTCAACTTTGTTGAACACAAATAGTCTCACACTCAAACGTTCCTTTCCCTTTCAAAAACCCTATAGCTTTGTTGCAGTGGATGATGAAAACTCAGTACAAAAGTGTACCTAGTCATACTCAGGCTGACCCTAGTACCGGTTCAGATTAATTTTAATCGGGAATTAACACTATTATCGGTGGTATTTTATATTATAATCTAAAAAAAGATCGGGAAGAATTGGAAAAATTGTAACTGTTATGTGCTTACTTATAGTTTTCCTTCTGACCCTAACTTTGTGCATTATATTAGAATTTTTTTTAATCCTACTTATAAAGGTTTTCCTCGCACAACCATAAAGAGCGATATTTATAAATATAAGCGTGAATATGAACAATAATTGCGCTATTTATTTACTCATATAAATTGTCGTGTTGCTATTACAATTGATATTGATAGAAGTGGCAATGACTGTGATTACCTTACTGTTACCAGTCATTGGATTGATGAGGATTGGATAATGCAAAAGCGCATAATTGCTTATAGAATAATTAATTACGTCACACAGGACATCTTATTGCTAGCACAATTACTGATATTTATAGATATTTTTGCATTAGTGATAAAATAATGTCAGTTTCAATGGATAATGCTACTAGTAACACAAATGTTGTAGCCTTGCTTACCACTACACTAAATCCTGCATTTAGTAACATTTTTCATGTTTGATGTATTTTTCATATTTACCATTTAATTGTGAGTGATGATATGAGAATTTCAAATATTGAAATTGAAAATGTTAAAATATCTCTTAACTGGATTTTTTATTCAAACTGTAGAAGTAGACTTAGAGAATATTTTAAAAGATCCGATGAATTTGGCCAAGAGAAAGAAAGGTTCTAAACCTTGTCCAACAAGATGGAATTGCATGTATGAAAATTTGGTTGTTGCATATGAATATAGAAACCCCATAAACTCAACGTTTAATGTACATGTAAATGATGATGATGAGCACCTTACGAATGGGGATTGGGCTAATGTTAAAATGCTTGTTGATTTTTTAGAAAAATTTCATATTGCTACAAATGAATTTTCTGGGCAATATTATCCTACTATTTCTAACTGTTTAGTTTATATTGTAGAACTTGCTAATTTGTTTGCTCATTTTTCAACGGGCGGAGAAATTTATAAACTTGTTATTAAAAAAGCTTAAAAAATATTTTTTTCCCTCTTTTCCCTATTTATAGTGTTGCTGATTTGTTAAATCCTTATATGAAATTAGGAGGTCCTCAATTTTGGTATGAAACTATTTGTAATGGTTTAGCACTTGAAGATGATGAGTTGTCTCAACTTCCGGAAGCAATAGCCTCAATTAGAATAAATGCTCAAACTATTTATAATGCTTATCAAGTTGCATTAAATCATACTAGACCAAATGTTCCAACTCCTTCTTCTTCTGATTCTCAATCATTTAAAAGAACTGCGGGAGTAAGAGCCCTTAGTTCTTGGGAGGGGTTTAGGGGTTCTCGAGGTTCCAGTAGTAGTGATTTTTCACAACTAAATGAGCTTGAAGTTTATTTGTCGCAGGGAATTGAGGAAGTGAATCCCGATGCGTCCTTTAATCTTTTGCAATTGTGGAAGGACAAAGACGATTATTTCAAGGATGGCTCGAGACATTTTAACTATTCAAGCTTCAACAGTGGCATCAAAGAGCGGTTTCAATCAAGCAAGACTTCAACTCGGTGATTATAGAGCGTCTATGATGGAGAGCTTGGAAAAATCAGTACTTTTCAGAGATTGGATCCATTCGGAAAGGAAAAAATTTTGGACTTGCTGAATCACAACCAGAGGAAGACAAAGCTTATGAAGAAATGCTAGCTGAACTTGCGGAGGATGCTGCTTCGCCCAGAAGCGGCAATAACCAAGCTACTTTTCCTCCACCACCAACGGAAATTCCTTCGGACCTTGAAGGATTTATGAAGTTTGTAAGAGATACCATGTAACTTGTATGAAAAAAAATTAGTATGTATTATGTAACTTATATTTTGGCACATCTTGATTAGTTTCTTTTTCTTCTCAATGGTGGTATTAGCACCTTGTTGTGCTCATTCCATAGGGGGAGGAAGACTAAAAAAATATTGTCATATTTTTTTAATGCTATAATAAAATTACAAGGCATTGCTTTGAATATCTCTTTACAATATTTTTGTCTTTAAATTTAAATTAAAAAATTTAGGTCACAATTCTATAATAAAATTTACAAGGCATTGCCTTAGATATTTTTTTAACATCTTTTTGTATCTAATTTTTATTTAATTTTAAAAAAATTAGTCGTTGGACCCACTTAACCCGCGGGCCCGGTCTGTTTAGCCCGGGACCAAGAGTTTGTGGGCCCGATCCTGAGCCGGTTCCTACATAAAGACCATTTGGCCCAGGATCGTTAGACCTATTTATTTTGGGACCGGCCCGGGATCGTTAGGCCCGTTTGGACCGGACCACTTGTCACCGTTAATTTAGGGGCATACGGAGACCTTTTTCTAAGTGGTGTCGTATTTATATAATAAAATAATAATAATTACTATTATTTAATATCATTTTTCAACAAGTTGAAAGCATTGTCCTGATGATTTAGTTGTATATTATTTCAAATGGACGCATAGGTTTGATTTTCCTTAGCCTCAAAGTTTTAAGAAAAATGCTTGCTCAAAGATACTCAAAAAAGAAAAGAATGTCTAAGTCCAGCCTCAAGCCTACGACCTCTACAACCCCAAATACGGGCATGACCGATGGACCAAGAAGTACTCTTTGCCAAAAAGCGGTGTCATTATTATATATTGCCTTTATTTTTACAGAATATTAGTATAAATATTTATTATTTTTTTCCGGCGAAGTGGCATCGGATGACACCTCTTCAACCCATGTGCGTCCTCCCCTGCATGTATTTCCCAAAGGCTTTTTTTAGAATTTTCCACATAAATTTTAAAATATAAAATTTTACATTATTTTACATCAGTTTCATTCCAAAATGCTCTTTCTATATGAGTACATTTCATAATCCTCGTTTCATACAGTGTCATTTTTTTCAAACACCTTCTTCTTATGTATTTATTTGTGTTTCTGAACCCACGTATTATTATGGTTATACATTAAGCTTGTAACGACCCGACCAGTCATTTTGAGCATTCACATTCCATTAATTTATTTGAAGTCTTGAGCAGCATTGTATGATGTATAATAACTTGTGTGAATCGTCAGTTTTGGTTTTCGGGTGATTCAGAAGTGATTTGGAAGAATGAATTTCATGGTTGAAGCTTTAAGTTGGAAGAGTTGATCAAGTTTAAATTTTTAATATTTGACCTTGGTGAGTTTTGATGATTCCGTTAGGTTCGGGTGGTGCTTTTAGACTCGGGCATATGCCCGAATTCGCATTTGGATATTTCTAGAAGGTTTCAGCGTTAATTGGTGAAAGTTAGAAATTTGAAGGTTTAGAAAATTCATAAGTTTGACCGAGAGTTGACTTTGAGGATATTGGATTCGAATTGTGGTTTCGGGAATTGGAATAGCTTCGTTATGTCATTTGGGACTTGTGTGCAAAATTGGAGTTCATTCCGAGTTGATTTGATATGTTTTGGCACGAGTTTTGGAAGTTGAAAGTTCAACGTTTATTTGAGTTTGTATTGAGGTGCGGTGCATTGTTTTGATATTTTTATGTGTGATTTGAGGTCTCAAGTACATCCGTGTTATGTTATAGGACTTGTTGGTATATTTAGATGGGTCCCGAGTGACTCAGATGAGTTTCGAACGAGGTTCAGATCATTTTCCTTCATTTTGACATTGCTAGTTCTGCTGAGCATCTGGTTTTCTTGTTCACGATCACGGAGAATGTATCACGTAGAGTTGTTTGATGGCTAGGGCATTTTATTCATTGCAGCCGCGATTGGATGGCCGAGTTCGCGTAAAGTTGGGATGGTCTTCATCGCGTTCACGTCTGCTTCTACGCGTTCGCGTAGTGTTTGGAGATGAGCTGGGCATAGTATTGGTTATCTCTTCGTGTTCGCGATGTTTCTTCTGCGAATTCGTTGTTCTATCAGCCTTATGTATCGCGATCACGAATCCGTTGATGCCATCACGTAGTTTATTTTCAAGAGCAATGCATTTCCTTCTTCGCGATTGCGATGGTATTTTCGCGATCGCAATTCATTGATTCGCCCATTGATTATAAGTACTCTAATTTTGGGAGTTTCAGCCATTTTGTCACGACCCCAAATCTAAGCCAGTCATGATGGCACCTATCATGGAATTAGGCCAGCCATAACTACACTCAATTCGTAATAAGCTTCCATTTATATCTTTACTAAACTGATAACTCGTAATGGTTTCTTTTAAACATTTTTAAAACAGTTAAGGCTATACCGAATATTAAATACAACCTCCGAGATCCCGGAGTCACTGGTCATGAGCATCTACATAAAATATACAACTCAAAAGAAACTAAATTCTATAATAGTAAGCAGGAGAGAGCAGGACTGCGGACGCGTGCAGCTACCTCGCAAACCTCCGAGAAATCTCTGGAACAGATACACAACTCACCCTGCCCTAACACCTGGATCTGCACACAAGGTGCATGGAGTAATGTGAGTATGCCAACTCAGTAGTAATGAAAATAAATCAGGTCTGAGCAGCAAGAAACACATAAAAATCAATTCATCAATTCACAATAAGCACAACCTTTCTTTCCAACAATGTATACGTTAAATCATCATGCTTAAAAGCCGATTTCAGTAAAAATCATTTGGAAATATACTTGCCAATAGTTTCAACATAACTTTCAAGAATTTTAGTGTAAAAGTGATGAAAATCATAAAAAGGCCCCTCGGGCAAAACATATTTCATAAGTTCAGAGTTAAAGTGGTAAAATCATAAGTAGCCCCTCGGGCAAAAACATGTATCAGAACCGGCCCATGAGGTGTGCCTCATAGTCACTCATAATCAGCCCCTCGGGCATACCTCATAGTCACTCATAATCAGCCTCTCAGGCATATCTCACAGTCACTCATGCCTCCCAATCACCCGTCACTCGGCACTCGGCACTCGGCAGGTACCTGCGCTCACTGGGGGTGTATACAGACACCGGAGGGGCTCCTTCAGCCCAAGCACTAATATCAAGCCACCTCGTGGCATATCATATCCTCACAAATCAGGACCTCGGCCTCACTCAGTTAGAACCTCTCAAAATCCCCTCGGGCGTATCAGTAAAACGGGGTACTCGACCCAAAACATCATTTTATATCTCAAAATAGTGTAAATAAGGCTGAGTTTTGAAAACATTTAAGCACAATATGACTGAGTGTAAATCATAAACCAACAGTGAGGAAATAGCAGTAAAAAGCCCCCAAGGGGTCTAAACAAGTCGGCACGAGGCCCCAAACATGGCTTATAGTCCAAATATAGAAATAGTCTTTAGAACACAATTTAACATATGATTTAGAGTAAAATACGCAACTCAATAGTTTCCGCGGAGAGGACCAAGTCCAATCCAAAAATCAGTGCGCACCACATACTCGTCATCCGATATGTTCGTCATTCTAAATAAAGTGAGGAATATGAAGTCCAGGGTTTCATACCCTCAGGACAAGATTTATAGCCATTACTTACCTCTACCGGGCCACAATATTAATCCGCGATGCTCTTGCCCCTCAAATCGGCTCCCGATTGCTACGAATCTAACCAAAACCAGATTAACACCATCAATATACGCTAAAGGAATAGAACCCAATCGAAAACTATCAATTTAGACACAATTCTCGAAATTCGGCCAAACCTGAGCCCTAGGCCCACGTCTCGAAATCTGATAAAAATTACATCACAAGTAACCTTATCCTCCCACGATTTCGTACATACCAAGAACATCAAAATCGGACCACAATTGCCCACTCAAATTACCAAAAGAAATTTCCAAATCTTTCCTCCCATTGTCCCCAAATTCTCTACTTAATTCCTCAAATTGCATGGTGAATAATCAAGACAAATTCATGAAATTAAACCAAAAATTTCAACACTTACCACAAGAATCCCACTGAAAATCTCGTCCAAAATCTCCTTCCCCCGAGCTCTCAAATGGAAAAATGAGTTATGGCCAAGAAGCCCTGAAATTAGAACTTAAACCGTCTGCCCAGAATTTTACACTGTGCGATCGCGGAAAAGGGCACGCGATCGTGAAGAATAAAATGCTGCCCAACCAAAATAACCCTATGCGATCGGAGAAATACCTATGCGATCGCAGAAGGCAACTCCTAAAAGCAATGCGATCGCGACCAGCTCTATGCGATCATGTCATGACCCAAAATCTATGGGTTGTGATGGCGCCGGACACCACTGTCAGGCCAGCCAACCCCTTAATTAGTTGAAATACTTTCCTGTTTAACATTTCCGAAATCGTTACCTTTCATTTCATTTCCTAGTCAAATACATAAAACTTCGTTAATTAAGTACGATAGGAAATCGACTCAGCTTAATAAAATGAAACCCAACACATCCCCAGAACCTGGTGACACAAGTACATGAGCAATTTCTAAGAATTTTTCAACACTACAAAGCTTGTCTGAAATACAATTTGGACAAGGGATTTAAAAAAATAAAAATAATATGACAGGAGGGAGACTCTGTCAGCTGCCGAACGCCTCTGGATGAATGCAGCCATATAAGTCTCCAAATCGATCATTATGCTATGAAGGTACCTGTGCAACAAAATGTACAGCAAGTGTAGTATGAGTACATAAACAAATATGTACCCAGTGAGTATCCCGCCTAACCTCGAAGAGGTAGTGACGAGAGGTCGACATGACACTCACTAAGGTCAAATAATATAATTTAACAGAATGTAGTAAAAACAGTAGGCATGTAAGACAGTGAAGCAATAAGTATATATGTAAGATACTGAAATCCAGGAAGAATACTGAGGATAAATAAAACAATTACCACTTCACTTGTTCCCAAATATCTGTCAAATCAATTGCGTGAAATTTAATAACAAATAAATCATACGCATACAGGGTGAGGACAACCGGCCGGAGTCATAAGATAGTCACGCTCGTGCACTGCCGAGGATCGAACGACCCGTACCAAAAGTGCACCTCTCAACCTCTCTATGCACTGCCGAGGATCGATCGGCCCGTCCCAAAAGTGCATCTCTCAATCTCTCTACGCACTGCCGAGGATCGAATGGCCGTACCAAAAGCGCATCTCTCAATCTCTCTATGCAATGCCGAGGATCGATTGGCCCGTCCCAAAAGTGCATCTCTCAATCTCTCTACGCACTGTCGAGGATCAATCGGCCCGTCCCAAAAGTGCGTCTCTCATAAGAGTGGGGGAAATCACACATCCGCTCGCGGAATACAAATTGCGAAGCGGTCACATGCACATGCACATGCACATGCATTATTCCTTTTTAAAAGAGAATACCTTTCCATGATCAATTTCTTACAAGTTTCCTAAAATTTCATAACTTCGGGGCGTAAGCAACATGAAATGTAAATGCAGCACGCATATAGTTCATATCAAGTAAAACACAAGGCATGATGTGGGCCTAACTACCCAGACATAATAGTAATAGTCGCTACTTACGGACTCTCGTCACTTTGTACGTACGTAGCCCCCACAAATTATCACATATAGCATTTAAATCACCTAGGGGGACAATTCCCCCTTACAAGGTTAGAAAGGAGACTCACCTCGTGTCGAATCTACCTCTCAGACCAAGGATGCGCCCAAAACTCCGAACTCTACACCCGAGGACTCGTAACTAGCCAAATATTGTACAATTATATCAATTCATGCTCAAAGTAGGGAAATTATCCTATCTATTCAATAAATTCGACATTCTTGAAGAATTCCCAACATTCAACCCCGGGACCCCACGCTCGAATTCCGAAAATTCTCGAAGGATCACTCACCCATAGCCAAAGGATCGTTAATATACGATTTCTACTTAAATTCATAGCAATAAATGAGTAATTCATCAAATTCCTCAAGAACCCTAAATTACTACCCAAATCTTGATTTTTCCATGGAAATCCCTAGATGCTAGGATGAAATTTTGTAAAAAAAAGAAGTTAAGGAGTGAAGAAAATGAGTTAGAAATCACTTACCAACATTTTGGAGAAGAAAGAGTGTTTGAAAAATCGCCTCGTATGTCTTTGGGGTCTTGAAAAATGAAAAATAACTGAAAATACCACTTATTTATACTCCTCTCAGGCCCCCCACCGCTGTCAGCGAAAAAGGGACCAGCGGCCGCGCTAGCAAAGTCAAGAAAAACTGAAGAAATCTAAGAAATAAATGATTGCAGTGACATGCTTTAATATTTTGGCCATAACTTTCTCTACAGATGTACAAATTATGATTTCCTTATCTTTCTGGAAACTAGACAAGAAGGTCTACAACTTTCACTTTTAATCATCTCAAAATTCTTTGTAGATCAAAAGATATAGGTCTCCGAAGTCGAACCAGTGGCCTAGCTCTTCCACCGCGGACCGCAATAACACGACCGCGAAGCCCCCCACCGCGGCCAGCACAAAAAGGACTGCGGACCGCGGTGGTGAGTTCAGAGATTTGACTTCTCTGACCTGCAACATCTGTATATTAAGCCTAAGGACATCCCGGGACCTAATCGGAACTCATCCGAGCCCTCGGAACTTCAAACTGAACGTACCAACAAGTCCTAAATCATCCCACGGACTTGCTCGAGCCTTCGGAACACCCAAAACAATGCTAAAACTCAGAATCACACCTCAAAATCCCTAAAATCAAACTTAAGAACTTTAAGTTCTTGAATTCGATAACAATGCGCCGAACCGACCTATACTACTCGGAATGACATCAAATTTTGCGAGTAAGTCATATTCGACATTACGGACCTTCTCCTACTTCCGGAATCGCATTCCGACCCCGATATCAAAATTTCCACTTCCGGTCGGATTCTTCAATAAAAACCTTCAAATTTCTAACTTTAGCCAAATGACTTTAAAATAACCTACGGACATCTGAATTCACTTCCGATCGCGCTCCCAACTCCAGAATCACCGTACAAAGTTATTCCCGGACTCGGAATCCCAAACAGACATCTATAAGACTGAAAGGCCTTTCAACCCAAACTTATGAAATTTCTTCTAAAATGCTAACTTCCACAATATACGCCGAAACGCTCCTGGGTCATCCAAAACCCGATCCGGACATACACCCAAGTCCGAAATCATCATACGAACCTGCTGGAACCTTCAGATCTTGGTTCTGAGGTTGTTTTCTCAAAATTCCAATCTTAATCAATTTCTTCAACTTAAGGCTTCCGAAATGAGAATTTTCCTTCCAATTTGACCCCGAACTTCCTGAATTTCAACTCCGACCATACACACAAGTCATAATACCTGAAATGAAGCTGTTCATGACTTCCAACCGCTGAACGACGAGCTAGAGCTCAAAACAACCGGTCGGGTTGTTACAGATCACATAGAGCAACTCCATCACCTCATTGCCACATGCGCCCACACATTGCGATTGCAACAAGCCTCACGCGACCGCACTTTTCTGCCTCCTCCCACTACGCGATCACGGATCATCATTGTGATCGCATAACAAAATTTCGGTTGCCTCACCAACCAACCCTATGCGATTTCAGCATCACCATTGTGATCACATACAAGGAAACCAGATCAAGAAAACACAGCAGCAACAACAGTCCTTTTAAGGCCAAACACACTTCGTTAACCACCCGAAACACACCTGAGGCCGTCGGAACCTCAACCAAACCTACCAACACACCCCATAACATCATTCAAACTTAGTCGAGCCTTCAAAACACCAAAAACAATTCAAAAACACCAAGATTATATCAAATTCAAGCCTATGAACTCTGAAACTTCTAAATTTCGCCAATGATGCTGAAATCGATAATTCGGTCTTACGCAAGATGTTTCGAAGTGGATATGTAGTTAATACACATATAAAATGGCATTAAAATATGGTTTCAACTTCCTAGATGCATTTGCTAATGCAAGAGCTAATTTTTCCACATACGGTTACCTAGTTTCAGCATCCCCCAGGGTCTGGCTTACGTAATAAATAGGGAATGCGTACCTTGTTCTTCTCGAACCAACACTCCACTTACCGCTACCTTGTACACGGCTAAGTACTACTAGAGTTTTTATCCTCCTTCGGAGTATGGAGCAAGGGTGGGCTCGAGAGATACCATTTTAATTCTTCTAAGTCTTGTTTACACTCCGGAGTCCATGAGAAGTTGTTCTTCTTCCTGAGTAGGGAAAATAAATAGTGACTTCGATCCGAAGACCTCGAGATAAATCGGCCCAGGGCAACTATCCGTCCGGTTAGCCGTTGCACGACTTTCATATTATTTACGACAGTGATTTCCTCGAAGGCCTTGATTTTATCGGGATTGATCTCGATCCCCCTGTTCGATACCACGAACCCTAGAAATGTGCTCGAGCCAACTCCAAAGGTGCATTTCTCGGGGTTGAGTTTCATGTTGTAATTTCTCAGGATATCGAATGTTGCCTGCAAATGAGTCAAATGGTCCTCTACGCGCAGGGACTTAACTAGAATATCATCAATATAAACTTCCATAGATTTGCCTATTTGATGTTTGAACATTTTATTAACTAAGCGCTGATATGTAGTCCCTGCATTTTGTAACCCGAAGGGCATTACATTATAGCAATATGTACAGTACTTTATGATAAACGAAGTCTTTTCCTGATCCTTCGGGGTCATTTGAATTTGATTGTACCCGGAGTAGCCATCGAGAAAAGTAAGGATATCGTGGCTAGCCGTAGCATCGATCAGATGGTTGATGTTGGGCAGCGGGAAGGAATCTTTAGGGCGTGCTTTGTTCAAATCTTTGTAGTCTACACACATTTTACGTTTGTCTCCTTTTTTAGGAACTACCACTACGTTAGCTAGCCACTCAGGATATTTTACTTCCCTAATGGATCCTATATTTAGAAGTTTTGTTACCTCGTCATTGATGAATGCGTGCTTTACCTCGGACTGAGGCCTCCTTTTTTGCTTCACCGGTATAAACCTGGGATCGACACTTAGTCGATGGGTGGTTATCTCTGGTAGGATCCTTGTCATATCTAAGTGGGACTAAGAAAAGAAATCAACGTTATCGATAAGGAATTGAATGAGTTATTTCCTGAGTTTGGTATTTAATCCTGTTTCCGGGTATACCTTTTGTTCCGGCAGATGCTCGACCAATACCACCTGCTCGAGCTCCTCCACCGTGGACTTCGTCACATCTGAATCCTCGGCGGCGATGAAGGCTCGAGGGGTGATGAAATCTTCTTCTTCTTCCTTGACCACCTGTTCCTCGGGCTCAACCAAGGATATGGGTTGTGATTGCTATATGGCTATCTATTTGTCCTTCGAGTTTTCCAATGTAGAGGGCATCGATGTTGGTTCCACATCATGAACTGAAAACATTTCCTTAGCTGCGTGTTGCTCCCCATACACCATTTTCATGCCATCCTTTGTTGGGAACTTCATCATTTGATGAAGGGTTGGTGGCACTGCCCTCATGTTGTGGATCCATGGACTTCCAAGTAGGGCATTATACCTCATGTCAACTTCGATGACATGAAACTTGGTGTCTTATATGGTTCCGACCACGTTGACTAGGAGGATGATTTCCCCCTTCGTTGTCTCATTTACCATGTTGGACCCGTTTAAGACTCAAGATGCCGGTATGATTTGGTCAGCAGCCCGAGCTGCTCCATGACCCTTGATCTGATTATATTTGTTGAACTACTGGATCCACGAGAACACGTTTAACTTGAACTTTACTTAAAATGATAAAAATTACCAATGCATCGTTGTGAGGCTGAGATAAGGCTTCGATGTCTTCTTCGCTGAATGTGAGAGTATCCTCGGGTATGTAGTCGTGAGACTACTTCTTCCTGGTGATAGATGCTTTGGTACGCTTGAATATGGGTCCCTGTAGGACGTCGACTCCGCCGATGATCATGTGAATGACATGTTGTGGCTCCTTCGGTTCATGTTTGCGTCTCTTTCTCGGAAGTGGTTCTTGGCACGGTCGATGAGAAATTCTCGAAGGTGCCCTTCATTGAACAATCGGGTCACCTCCTCTCTAAGATGCCTGCAATCCTCGGTCCTATGCCCATGGGTACCATGGTACTTGCACATCAAGTTGGGATTCATTTGAGAAGGATCTGTCTGTGTGGGCTTGGGCCATCTAGTATCTCTAATTTTGCCAATGGCTGAGATGATGCCTGAGGCATCAATGCTGAAGTTGTATTCGGATAATAGGGGTGCCTCCGCCGGCCCCGATTGCCTATTGAACCCGGTTTTACTCATGAGTCCCCGGGAATTCTTGCCTCGATCTGCTCTTCGATTATTTTGAGGTATGTTGCGCCTCAGATCTCTCCTTCGATCCTCGATGTAAGGTTGATATTTTTCCTTTTTCGGCCTTGACTCCCTGTCTGCATCCCTCGAATCCTTTGCTAGTAACGTGCTTAGATAAAATGAGCTCGAGGGGGCTCTCAACTGGTCATCTTCGACCCTAATTTTTGACTGTACCTGTTATGCACATTCGCCCAAGTTGCGGTGGGGTACTCGATCAAGTTCTGCTTCAACTGCCTCGAGGCTATCGAACTGCGTTCATTTATCCCCTGAGTGAAGGCTTGTACGGCCCTGTCATCCTAGAATGGTGGTAACTCCATTCGCTCCAACTGGAAATGGGAGACGAACTCCCTCAACATCTCGTTCTCCTTTTGCTTGATTATGATACACCCGATTTCCTTGTTTTTGCAACCTTTATGGCACCAGCATGTGCCTTTACAAATGAATCTGCCAATATGGCAAATGAATCGATAAAGTTTGGGGGCAGGTTATGGTACCACATCATGGCCCGCCTTGGACAAGGCTTCCCAAATTTTTTCAGTAGAACAGACTCGATCTCGTCGTCCTTCAAATCATTCCCCTTTATACCACAAGTATATGTGGTGATGTGCTCTTGGGATCGGTGGTCCCGTTGTATTTCGGGATGTCTGGCACGAGAAACTTCTTTGGAATGGGCTTCGGGGCCGCACTCTAAGGGAACGGTTTTTATACAAACTTCTTGGAGTCAAGACCTTTTAAAATCGGAGGTGCTCCCGGAATCTGGTCAACCCTCGAGTTGTATGTTTCCACCTTCTTATCGTTGTCCTCTATATTCTTTTCTCTCGACTTGACCCTCTTTGTGAGCTCCTCGAGCATTTTCATGATGGTGGGATCAGTTCCCGACGCATTGTTTCTAGATATCTCCGGTACTGGCTCAACACGATGAATGGTTTCTGGTCCTTCTATGCTCGGTGTCTTTTGCTGACTCTGTAACTAAGCGATGGCAACCTGTTGTGCTTGCAAAATTTCAAAAATTACTTGTAGACTGACTCCTCTCTCTTCTTTAGCCTGAGTCCTTTGAGCATTGTGATGGTCCCCTCCACGTACACTTCCTTCAACTTCAGTGCCCAAGTCGACGTTCAAAGCAATGTGTGAACCAACGTCGGCTGGTGCTACCCTAGGGTTAAGCAGTGGCACACCGGTCCGTGAAGTTGTTGCATTGTTTTCTCCATGGAATCCAAGGCCATTGTTTCCATGCTCAGATGTTTTTGCAGTGTTAGACATTTTTTAACCTTAAATCAAAGAATCTTTGACAAGAAAAAGTGTGAAGAATAACGTGTGTTATCAGAAAACTAGCA
>ML313364.1:0-45891 GCA_005239505.1 Nicotiana paniculata
TTATAGGTGCGACACACGAGCTAAGGTCGGGGATACTCGTCTTGGTTAGTACAAGCTAGGGTCGGGGATACTCGTCCTAGTTTGAGATTAATGAAACCATCAACAATAAAAGCGTACATAGGAAAAACATGAAAACCAAATAAAACATAGTTTATTTTAAAATTAATTTAAAGCCAAATATAGTCAATAAAGCGACCGTGCTAGAACCACGGGACTCGGGGAATGCCTTACACCTTCTCCCCAGTCAACAAAATTCCTTACCCGGACTTTGCTTTCGCAGACCAATAATAAAAGAGTTNTACAATCCATAACATAACACATATCTTTTGGGGGTTAGAAAAAGGGGTGTAACAATGTCCAATGTATAGGTGAGGTGACGGGTACCTATATGTTGTGGTCAAGCATGCCCGGGAGTTGATTTTGATGAGTTGTTTAATATTCTTTGATATTCTCCGTGTTGTGAGTTATTGGGAACCTCGAAAGTGGTACCTTGAGGTTATTTCATGACGTAGAAAAATTATTGATTATGTGTTCGGTCTAGGATTTTTTTACTGTTGATATTATACCTCTGAGTGAGATTGGTTATAGCTGAGTCCCTTGCCGGGACAGTAGAATTTTGTTGATTATTTCTGAATAATTGAAATGCCGTATTGTTAATCTTTCATATCAATCGTTGCTTTTACACTCATCATGCACGAGGGAACATTCCGTGCCGATTGATTATTATTTATGCACAAAGGAACATTCCGTGCCGATTGATTATATTTATGCACGAGGGAACATTCCGTGCCGATTGATTATTATTTATGCGCGAGGGGACATTCCGTGCCGTGATTGTGATGTTTTATGCACGAGGGGACATTCTGTGTCATGTTTATGTTGTTTTATGCACGATGGGACATTCCGTGCCATATTTATATTGTTATGCACAAGGGGACATGTCGTGCCGTTTCTTTTCACTGTTTAATTCGTGTTGTCCATCCCCGTTACTATTTTCAGATAATTTAGACTGTTGTTTCATTTCCGCCATTTCAGTATTTGCCATCTCTTATCCCCAGCATGTTCTTCCCCGTAACTGTATTCTTGTTTATTTTTCTGCTATACTATTAAACTGCACAGGTACAATTTGTCGTCATGTCCTAGCCTCGTCACTACTTCGCGAGGTTAGGCTCGACACTTACTCAGTACATGGGGTCGGTTGTACTGATGTTACACCTGCACTTCTTTATATTGTGCAAATTATGCAGCCAGACACAGTGGACATCGCTAGTGGGAGTGTCCTTCAGTCCATCCCAGACGACACCGAGATAGTTCCGTATGGCGTTCGTGGATCTTGGCGTCCCTTTCTATCCTTCATTCTGTCTTTTATGTGTTTTTCAGACAGATACATCATTTCAATTGTTCAGAAATAATCAACGTAATTCTACTGTCCCGGCAAGGGACTCAGCTATAACCAATCTCACTCAGAGGTATAATATCAACAGTAAAAAAATCCTCGACCGAACACATAATCAATAATTTTTCTACGTCATGAAATAACCTCAAGGTACCACTTTTGAGGTTCCCAATAATTCACAACACAGAGAATATCAAAGAACATTAAACAACTCATCAAAATCGACTCACGGGCATGCTTGACCACAACATATAGGTACCCGTCACCTCACCTATACATTGGACATGAATTACACATAGCAAATAGGACTCTATACCTATTCCCTCAAGCTAAGGTTAGGCCAAACACTTACCTCGGCTCCAAGAATGCAAGTCAAGCCTCAATCACGGCCTTTCCTCTTGAATCCGACTCCGAAACGATAATATCTAAACATAATTGACTTAATAACATCAATAATAATTCAATCTCAAAGCCTAATTATACATTTCCCATGATTCTTCTAAAAATATCAAAATTCGACCCCGGACCCGCTTGGTCCAAACTCGAGGTTCGGACCAAAACCCGATCACCCATTCCCCCATGAAGTCGAATATATAATTTGTTTTGAAATCCAACCCTAAAATGAGGTTGGAATCCCAAAATTTTCAAAGGTCCTAACTCTACCCAAAACCCCCGATTTCTATCCTTGATTTCATGTTTTTAAGCCTAGATTCTAATGATTGATGAAGGAAAATGGAAGAAACTTGAGTTAAGATCACTTACCTAAGTGGTTATGGAGGAAGAGTAGCTTGGAACTCGGCTATGGGGCTTGGAGAAGAAGGAGAGGGTGAAAATATGAAGAATCCCGAAATAGCATTCTGTTTTTAAGACTTTAAACTCACTGGCGAATTTACTCTACGCGATCGCGGAAAGAGAGTTGCGATCGCGGAGAGTACTGAGTTTTAGACTTACGCGGTCGCGAACAAGGGACTGCGATGGCGGGAGTACTGGACACTGGCCATCGCGATCGCGTTCGCGTAGAGCAACACGCTGCCCTGCCCCTAGATCCCTTTAACGCTATGCGATCGCGTGAGGCCCCTCGCGATCGCGTCCAAGGCCCTGCGTTCGCGTAGGGTAATTTCCCAACTCCCATCCATATGAACATCGCGATCGCGTGAATCACACCGCGATCACGGAGAGCAAATCACAGAACACCAGAAATTTCCTAAGTTTAGCACCCCGACACTTACCCGGAACTTACCCGAGCCCTCGAGGCTCAAAACCAAATATACACACGACTTTGAAATCATCCTACGAACTTGTTCGAGTAATTAAACCACTAAAATAATATCAAAAACAGTGAATTAAGCTCGAAAATCTATAGAATTTTCTCAAACTTCATAAACTTCTAAATTCTCCGATTTTAATCTGAAACACTTCAAACCAAGTCCGTTTCTTTTCAAATTTTACAGATAACTCACATAAACATATTGAACCTATTTCGGGCTTCGAAACCATAATACAGGCCCGGCAACACAGATTTCACATCAAAGTTCATTTTCAAAAGTCTTTCTTATTTTCAGAAAACAATTTTCTTTAAAAATACATTTCTCGGGCTTGGGACCTCGGAATTCAATTCCGGGCATACGGATCCTCCGGGACCGTCAAATCACGGGTCCGTTTACCAAAAATGTTGACCAAAGTCAACTTTGTTCCATTAATTATCAAAAATTCAATTGTTCAACACATTTTTACATAAAGACTTCCCGGCTACATGCTCGGGCTGTACACGCACATCGAGGTGAGATGAACGGAGGCTTTCAGGGTCTTAGAACACAGTTTTTGCTAAATTTACACAAGATGACCTTTTGAGTCATCACAGCTAAAGAGAAGGAGAAGAATGAGGGAATCCTTAAGGATATGCTATCTCTTCTCCAGGCCAAAAACCCAGCTTCCAGCCCTTTCCAGCCTTAGTAGTCCAGCCTGTCTTAGTACTTCGGTGACCCAGATGAAGGATTTTTTTTTGTTTTTGTTGCTCATGGTTTTAACTGTTTCTATTTCTGTCTGTGAATTGTGGATGAACAATTTCTATCAATGAATTTTGTCGTTTTTGCTTTAACTCTTGTCTCTTTCTCTTTGATAGTTTGAATTGTTAGTTCACTATTGATGATTAATCCATGATTGCACTTGCAGTTGCCCCAGTGGCCATGAGTAATTCTTAAATATCTAGGACTTTCTAAAATTTGCAACTTTTTGATGATGCCAAAAGGGGAAAAAATGGTTATGTGCTACTCTGAACATGTGATATTTATAATCTAATGAACCTGGTTCTTTTATGATAAATGCTCAATACTCTAAAATGTGGCAATGCTGGATTAAGTTGGTTACAGGCCTAACACAGAGTTTGTCATCATCAAAAAGGGAGAATTTGTTGGCCCAAGAAATTGAATGGTTTTGAAGATTGACAAAGGAACTCAAAGATGAACCAAGTCCATCACTGGAGACATAGACACATGCAGAGTTAAGGCTCGTGAGGTGCACATGCAGGAGATAAACGAAATCTGAGAAATAAAGAGATATCTCCTGATCGAAAAAATTACAAAATGATAAGGAGAATGACTCCTTATTCAGTAAGAACAGAATCAAAGATAAGGAAGGATTCGAGGAGTTGAGATTAACTAGAACTCTTCCACCAAGGAAGAGTAGCATTAGAACTCTAGTAAATCTCTCGACTACTAATCTTATATATTGCAGATTGTTCTTATTGTACAGGCGTACACAAAAGCAGAAGTTAAGCAAGAATTGAGAGCAAAATTAGCAAGACAAATTTTGCAAGCAGTTAGTGTGAGATTTAAGTGTGCGACTCTGAAGCTACTTGGACCAGCTAGAAGAACATGTTCCAACTGTTGTCTTTTAGTCTAGTTTACTTGTAGTAGGTGATTTCAACTTGTACCTTTCAGCTTTATCTAGAAGCGTATGTAATAGATACTGTGTGTTTCAAGTTATAACTAACTTGGAGTTTGTCGCAAATATCTAGAAGCTAGTTTGCTACAAAGGGATTAGAGGTAATCCTAGGTTTACAAAAGAATTTTTGAAAATGCTATTTGGCTCACTGATTTAGTAAAGAGTTTGGGAAAATCCTACTGAGAAGTAGGTCGTGATTTTTCACCTTTTGAGCCAGGTGTTTTCCACGTAAAAATCTCTGTGTTCTTTATTTTATGTATTTATTATTCCGCAAACAGTAGATATTGGAGCACATAGAAGAACCTGATCCTTCTATAACTAGTGCACGCGAAAATCGGATGCCACACAAATTACCTCCCCTCCTGTGTGGTATTGACGTTCAGAACATTAGTGACGATTATGGTGGCAATGGTGGTGAAGGAAAAAAATTTAATGTTAGGAAATACAATCTGAAGGGAGGGGTAAAATGAGTAAGGGCGTTAAGGTGAGATGTCTCACTGACATTCACTTCATCAAATGTCAGTGTCACGTAAGATTGAATATTCATATTGGAAAAACTTGACGTAAGAAGAATATATTTAAATTAATAATATTATAATAAAATATATTTAGATCCAAAATATAACAAAAAGTATATTTAAATATTTCCTCGTAGTTGGAAGTATATTTAACCCTTTACCGTTTCAAGAATAGCGAGTTGCATCGCAAACCAGGCGAACTGAGCTGTCAATGACGCAGCACCAACTCATTAATTAATTAATTAATTAGATAAATAGTTTGGTATATTAGTAAAAGAATTGGGCTTCTCTCGTTTCCCCATGAACATACCCTGTCAACAAAACTACTTCGCACAGTTCCTTTTCTATTCTTGTCTCACTACTTCTATGAACTGAAAAGCTAAACAAACATAATTAAAACGAAAAAAGAAAATTAGAAAAATAAAGATCTGCATCCGGTTGAAATGCTCGAGCCAGAACCACCGGCCACCGCCGTCAGTCTACCATCAGAAACGCCGCCGCCGCCGTCATCCGACGAGGACTTTTTCTCGTCAGCATCGGCGGCTTCAACGTCCTCCACGTCATCTCCGTTAACTCCAATTCCTTCACCACAGCCTCATCTGCAGATTCCCATTTCATGGCCCCAAGATGGGACCCTAACCCTACCCTGGGTTACCAACCTAATGCTCGCATTCGATTGGGGATCTAAGAATCTTCCTCCGGCTGAACTCCCTTCGGTGTTACCAGTAGAAGCTTTTGATCGGCTCGTACTGACGGCATCAAAGATGCTGCATAAAGAACCCAATTGTGTACGTATCGATAGCGGGTCGGGTTTGGGTCCGGATTCGAGGGTTGTGGTGGTAGGCGACGTGCATGGTCAGTTGCATGACGTCATGTTCTTGTTGAAAGATGCGGGCTTTCCGTCAGATGATCGGTTCTTTGTGTTCAATGGGGATTACGTCGATAGAGGAGCTTGGGGTCTTGAGACCTTCGTTCTCTTGCTGGCTTGGAAGGTAAAAAAAAGAAATACTTTTAACAACGGTTTTAGCTGATTGTTTAACTTACACAGTTATTCCTAATCAGAATATTATTATATTAAGGTAATGTAGTTTGAAATTCAGTTGTGGTAGATATTAGTAATCCGCATTAATTATGCTGCTACCATACCGGCGAAAAGTTATTTTATTTGGCTTACTACGTAGCTGCAAGTTGTGTTTCGGTGATAATATAGAAGTTTGTGTGTTTGTTAGTGGAAATTATATCAGCAAAAGTGATAGTTGATCATGATTATCAATTTTTATGGGGTCACTTTGCATAGAGAGTTAGATTCTTGTAGAACTTGTGGAGCTTCTGTTTAGAGAGAGATATTTTCTCACTTTGTCCATTTAACATTTCGGAGGGTGCACAACAACAACATGCTGAAGCAAAATGAGATGGTGATCGGTAAACTTTTAAGTACCAGGATTCATATCAATTCATGGTAAATTGTAGAATAGGGATATTCAGTTTTGTGTTAGGTTTTATTACCCTTTGTCTTCCTAAAGTGCTGTCTCAAAATGATTTTTCCTTGGTTATATTGCTTCAGTCTTGTGCCTTGTTTTGCTGGGAGATAGTGATATGCGTCAAGCCGCTGTGAGCTTATAGCACCTTACTCTTGATATTTTGATGTGTTGTGCCTTTGAACTCAACTGGTCCACGTATATGAAATTCTATCAGATATCATATAAATGCAACAGTGGATATTTAATTGAACTGTATATTTTTCAGGTTTTTATGCCCAGCAGGGTGTTTCTCCTTCGCGGAAATCACGAGTCAAAATATTGTACCTCTGTGTATGGTTTTGAAAAGGAAGTTTTAGCCAAGTATGCGGACAGAGGGAAACATGTCTATAGGAAGTGTTTAGGATGCTTCGAAGGACTTCCTCTTGCCTCCATTATTGGTGACAATGTCTATACTGCACATGGAGGTATTTTCCGCAGCATTCCTGTCACTCCAGCTAAAAGAGCTAAAGGGAAGAAGAATCGCAAAATAGTTTCGAATCCTGAAGTAAGTGCTTTATCTCTTGGTTCTTTGGAGGAGTTATTAAAAGCCAGGAGATCTGTCCTTGATCCTCCTTGGGAAGGTGCAAATTTGATACCTGGTGATGTCCTGTGGTCAGACCCATCAATGAAGCCTGGACTTTCCCCGAATAAAGACAGAGGAATTGGTCTCTTATGGGGTCCAGATTGTACGGAAGAATTTTTGAAGACGTTGAACTTAAAGGTATGGTGCCTAATTTTTATTTCCTTGTATATGCTCCTTTCTTGTTGTTATTGACACCGCCCTGCCGCTAAGTTAATTTTAAGTTGTCTTTTACCAGATCTTATAGTACATTCTTATCATTCATTTCTGAATGAACATATACAATATAATATGTCTTGTTTGACGGTTGAATGATGTGATTGAACGCACTATTCGTTAGAATATAATCATTGAGTGTGTAGTTCTTGGATTAGATTTTAATAGCTTCTGTTTTAACTTATGTTTAGTTGAGGTGTAAGAAAAGGGTTACGACTTACCAGGACTGGAGTAAATGTCGAGGAATAAAGTTTATATCTCTCATATATAAGGGAACTAAAAGAAGAGGTGGAGTAAAATTGGAAGGTTTAGGTACTCCTACTCGGTAGCTTTTTTAGTTGTTACCTCTCCATGGTAGCTTATTAAATCCTTTCAAAACTAAATGGAAAGGAGGAAGTATACCACTTTTGTTCACTTCTTACCTTTCCAACCTTATCAGACAACTGGGTGCAAGTTAATTAATATCTCACCTAAGTAATGAAACCAGCTATTTTCTCTTTGCTCTTCCCTCAATTTTCTGGAATCAAACTTGGTGTTAACCTTTGTGCTAGTTCCTGCAGTTTTTGATTCATCCATCCATGACAGTACATCAGGAAAGGATTCACAAAATGCAGTTGCTTTATAATTACTTTTTTTTACTCCCCAAATTTTCACTGGGACATATTTTTACATTGATGTGTTTTATCTTGGTCTTGACAATTCAAATATACTTTATTTGTAACATATTAAGCCACTTAATATTTGAATCCATCTGTTTTCTTCTCATATGACCGACTCTTCAAATGGTGGTCGTTGCCTGATGTGTATATTCAAGGAGTTCTGTGCTCATCTCATTGCCATTTTAACCTGTATGATCAACATAGAAAATCTACTATCAGGCAAGAGAAATGATCCAATGTACTTTCAAATGGAAATTAATTAATTATCTGAATATTTTGAGTCCACGAGAAGGATTAGCATTACCAATCAAAGCAACTCTAAGAGGCCGTCATGAAATAAGATTTCTTGCACGTGTTCTATCCTTCCTGTGCAGGGTAAAGTTCTTTCCTTTAGTTAGTTCCGAACTTTGGTTACTAATAATAGGACAAGGTCGTACATTTTCATATAGTGCTCTCCTAGGTTGTGGCCTGTAGGGCTCTCATCTCACCTTTACTTTCGTCTTGCGGTATCATTGACTTGCTTTTCAATTAAACTGATTTCATAACCATAGAGAAAGACTCCTTTGGGATCAGTCTGCAATCCTGGATGTAGTAGTCAATTATGCGGACGTACAAAGAGTTGATGCACCTCTTTTGAATGTTAATCAGAAAAGTTTTTTCATCTTCGTCCACGTGAAGGGGGTTGGGTGTAGCATGCTTTCCTTGAGGAGAGCACTGCTCTCTATCTAGCTGCAAGGCTATAGTGTTAACCAATTACAAGCCCATAAGTTTTAGACATAGCTATACTGAGAATCTGAGAAAAGCATGCAATTTCCCATTACTCATTCAAGTAAGAAAATGATCTGGTTGTTGTTTCCTAAATTCTAGTACATAAAGATAGTTGTGCACATTAATACCTGAAGTTTTTTCCTCTTTCCAACATGGCCAATCCAATGTAGCTGGACACCACATATTTCCTAGAGATACTGAACAACCTCTGGAGATGAATTTACTTGTATTTGGAAAGGCAAAACCAACTCAGATTTAGCTTTATCGTGCTGCAACATCGCTTAATAAGGATGAGATAACACTCTGTTGGACATTGTAGCTGTAATAAGTCGCTAGTGTTGATTTTTCGGGGAATTTTGCTTTGAAAGAAATAATATTTTCTTCCTTAAATGTAGTCCTATCGTTTAATTGAAAAAAGAAAAATAAAAAAGCTAAAAATGGTATGAATCTTAATCGTCAGTATTTATAAATAAAAATTGCAAGTATCTATCAACAAAGCATCTAACCACCTAAATACTGAGGAAGAAGTGAAGAACACAAAGGATTAACCATATTTTTGGGAGAAATAGGCCTCTTGAGTAATAATTCCGATGTTCAGAGTTATTCCATCTATCCTTGATATTATCCGATTACGTTGTTCACGTAGCTTTAGGTTCTTGTATTTTATGTGAGCTCAACACCTTCCTTTGTAACTTTTAACAATGCGGAACTTGCTAACATTTTGGTCTTTAATTGTTGCTGCCTCAGTTGATTATTAGGTCACATGAAGGTCCAGATGCAAGGGAAAAGCGACCTGGACTTGGAGGAATGGATGTAGGGTACACTATAGATCATGTTGTCCCCTCCGGGAAACTGGTTACAGTATTTAGTGCCCCAGACTATCCACAGTTTCAGGTAATCTTCAATTTTATCATTCACTATTTTTTATTCAGAAAATTCACCTTACATGGTCACCTTTTGTCCACAATCAAAGTTTGTATTTTGTGTTATACACGAGTATGTTGTCATCTTCCCTCTATGAAAACCTCTGTCGTGTTTACTTTCAGCCATCTTGTAGAAGGGTAGTGCCGTTAAACTATGTTATTGTTGATAGAATATGTAAATGCTTGTAAGCTTAGTTAATCCTGAATTACTTTTCGTGAAGATATGTGCCTGAGCGTACTGATGGCATATTAGGAACATTTATCTTCTATTGCGATGTGCTTTCATGATTGCATCAGTCAGATGAAGAAATGGGTAATAATGACTTGCAAGGTGTCTTTGTACTTTGGCAACCAATATCTACCAGACATGCATAAAGAACTTCATTCTTCAGAAGTCATATCTTTCATATGCATCCTTTTGGCTAGAAAATTTATGGACTGGTCAGCGAATGATTTCCAATTGAAAGTCGGACAATTAATGCAGAGAAGGATACTCTTTGACGATGATTTTGTAAGTTTCTTAAAAGTGTTCTAGTCTAAATTTTCAGGTGGTGAAGTTCTGGTGATGCTTTTTATAGCAAAAAAACCTGAAGTATCTGAAGTATGGCTAGCATTAACCGAAAAAGATATCTAAGAAAGCTGTAAGGAAGCTTGTAAGGAAAGTTGTAAAGAAAGCTTAAAGTGAAATGAACATAATTCGATTTATTATGATGATTGGACGGTATCCATTTTTACAGAAGTGTTCTACACGCGAGGCTAGTTGTTATTATGTGCCTAAACCGCTTTCCTTACGTATCCTAATTTAATGCAAAAATCTTGGCATGATCTAGTTAATGCCAGACTGGCCTACTTTTTGTTCGTCTGCACCGGTTGCATGTTGAAGAGTAGTTTGTGGGCTTGATTAGTCATATTATAAACTGAATTTCCAATGACATAACCGGCTGTGTCTCTGTACTTGGCCCATTTTTTGGTGTAGGCCCAATTATCTTTCATGCTTTCAGCCTGGTAAAGGGAAAAGCCCACATTGCTTGCCCAGGTCCCTGCCCAAGTTTTGGTGTTAACACAACCAATTGTCACTTTTAGGAGTATTAAGAAATGTGCAACAATTTTTGCAAGTTGCCTAAGGTTCTATGAAAATAGACTAAATTTAGGCGTTCAGCATGCAAAAAGTTCAAAAAAAAAAAAAAATATCTGATGCCATTTTCATACCTGGAAGCTGCAGTACAAGTGGAGAAACTTATCTTTCTGTTTGTGCTCTTTACTGCAGGCAACAGAGGATAGATACCGAAATAAAGGAGCATACATTATTTTGGAACCTCCTAATTTTGACGTCCCTGTTTTCCGTAGTTTTGAAGCAGTTACTCCAAGACCAAAGGTATAGAACAATTTGAAGCATTATCTTCTGTTGAACTGGATTCATGGGGTGTCCTTCGCTAATAGAGAGTAAATTTTCTTTAAAGTTACTTGCATGTTCCTGGCTGTTGAATTTAGTAATAACATTAAGTAAATTATTGTGACAGGTAAATCCGTACTATGATTTTGAAGATGTCATTGATTCTGATGAAGAACTAGACTTGGCATCTATGGCTACATGAAAGTGGTTCCCACCATGATCAGCGCAGCGTTTGCAAATCTTACATATTTGTACATGTTTCTATATTGTTTTTGAGGTGATATGAGTAAAATTACTGCTAAAGTATTTATTCCTCCAAGCTTCCTTGCCCGATAGAGAAATATGTATCATGGTTTTTTACTCGGAGCATTACTGGTATGACTCTTTTTGTATCAACATTTATATTGGTTGCTTCTGGTATAACTAATGTCTTTCGTGCTGCTTGTTTGTGCAAACCATGGAGGACTTTACGTTCATGTTATATGCTCTTGAGAAGGTTTGTCTTTCAGTGGAATGTAGGGGTGTGCATTCGAATCGGTTTATCGATAAATCGAATCGATTATTTGTTATCGATTTATCGATATCGATTCCGAAAAGGAGTTATCGATTTCGATTTTGTCCACTTCGCTTATCGATTTATCGATAAATCGATAAGATTTTTTTTTTCTTTTTTGCTGTTGTTTCCTTTACCCTAACTTATTATTTTCATTTTCCTCTACCCTTATTATTTTCTAATTTCCCCTACCCTATTATTTCCTTTCCTCTTCGCGACGTGCCTTACCCTCCTGCCCCTTTAGAGCTGAACTACTGAAGCCTCAAATTTTCTTCACTCAGAATTCCTCCTTTCTCGGTTTCTTCCATAGATCTGGTAACTCTCTATCTCCAAATGGGTTCTCTCAGTAAATCAATTAATCGTAGTATCATTTGATATGATACATTAGTGATTAGTCATCTATCTCTATTAGCTATCCACTATTTATACAAGTTTTACACATAGTATACATATATTAAGTAAGGGTACTAAACATGACAACATCGCTTAGAGCTAGCAAATTTTCTTATTGGTGTAATCGATAACCGAATCGATAAACCCCAAAAATCGATAAATTGAATATTGAAACGATAACGATAAGCATATGTACAAATCGATAATCGATAAGGGTCGAAAAATGCAGATGTATCCCAAGATAAAAACCGTGGGAAAAAAGAGATAATAACCATCTGCATTACATTTCAGCTCAACAAAAAATTCATTATGGCAGCAAAAATTGGATTATTGCAAAAAAATGCAATGTACAAGATCTCCACAAAAAGTCTGAATAAATCCCACTTAAAAGGCACACCCTATCCCCACAACAAGAACCAAAAATAATTTAATTAACTGCAATATTATTATATTTAATCTCATCTCACTCTAACCAGACCAACATGTGAAAGTAAATACTAGTTAATTAGCATTCCTTTCATGCTGTTCACCCCAACCAAATGAGATAGCGCTAGCACACAAGGACGAGCACAATCTTAATATCCCTCCCTCATCTTAATGCACAACTGGTCCAGCTGTATGAAATGATCCCAACATGAGAGGAGAGAAAATATTAGTTCTTCAACTAATGTTACACAGTAGATCACGTAAGCGCAGCAATCAGTCATGTCAATTAACACTAACAGCAGATTTCTTCCATGGAAGCTTTTGCTCATTGGATGAACCATCCATAGTTGGGGCTGACAACAAGGCCAACTT
This sequence comes from Nicotiana paniculata, assembly GCA_005239505.1. NCBI lineage: Eukaryota > Viridiplantae > Streptophyta > Magnoliopsida > Solanales > Solanaceae > Nicotiana > Nicotiana paniculata. The sequence goes on from ML313364.1 coordinate 12,661, forward strand.
CTTCTGGAATCCGCACTCGGTAGACCATAAAAGCTTGAAGAGTTGGAAATCCTGCTATAATAGGAAGTGTGCAATCAGCAAGCAACCTTAAAACTCATCATTTTAGGTTCAGAGTGGAGAAATCCATAGGTGCAGTCTCTTCACCAGGAAGCCTTAAGTTATTCTGTTTTCAATTTCCTTCAGATATGCAATTACAAAGATTCACCCTTCACTCTTGTTATGAAACAATTTCCATAACACAAGGAACGACGAAGGGACCAGAAAAGAAGAAGCTTAGAAACCACCAAAAAGATGAAGTCAATGGATTAGCATGCACGACAAAAATATAACTATGAAGAGATGATAGGGACATCTAAAATAAAAAACCAAAAATGACAGTAATGGTTCCTGGTTTAAGAAATCAAGTAACATCATAACCGCAATGACATAGAAAAAGGACACTTGGAGGTTTTCTTTTTCTTTTGATCATTAATGGATAGTCCCAAGAGATTAGTCAGAACTGATAATATATGCCTGCATGTGCCATAAACATTTGTTTCACTAAGAAAATTACCTTCACTTAGTTGGGAGCTACTCACATTCAACACTTGATCCATTTAAAATCGAAAAATGAAAATAAAAAATGAAGCAGCTCCTTTTAAACTGTCCTTGGCAAATGACAATATTGTTCACAATCAGGAAACTAGTACCAAAACCATTCAAATCCTGAGTTGAGCCCATGAAATATAAAGGAAATTTGTTTTTTTAGAACATAGACCAAGTATTACTGAAATCATGTTACTAGCTTATGATTAGTGACACAACTTCCTTTTAGATACTTGAAATTATCACACACGCAGAGTTCACACATGAATGCTCCGGCAAATTTTCATCCCCTTATTGACCTCTCTCTCTACCACTCCCTCAAGGGCGAGACAGGATGGCATTTGTAAATAGATTGGTTATTTTATGTTCCCACAAAACCGACATTCCCCCGTCGTTAAACAATTCCATGAATGAAAAAAGACCAGCAAATCATTGTCATTAGTCATTACCTTAAATTATGCATTTTGCTGGACTTGCCGGTGTAACTGCAGAATCCAATCCTGATAACCATTAGAACCACCAACTGGGTCCTCAATTAGATGTGCAAGCAAGAAGAAGCCTTCTCTAGGCTGTTCACCTTGCCTCACAAGATGGCATAGTTGATAATATGATCTGTCGCTCTCCCTTTGCTTTTTAAGCAAGCCCATCAGTTTTCTTGACATTTCATTATCTAGCTCTTGAAGTGAAACCTGGTTCTCAATAGAATAGAAAAAACCACATTAGAGACTGCAAAACAAGCAGAAAGTTTGCCGGAGTTGAATTCAAATATCAACGCAGTGAAGGCCATAGGGTTTATTTGGTATGACAATGACATGAGAGCTTAAACAGAGATGTGAGGATTCATGTAGTCGACCCTAACTTGTTTGGGACTGGGGTGTAGTTGTTGTAGTGAAGGCCATAGGGTTGAATCAGCAAAGAGACCAGCTGAGTCAAAACATTGTTCCTCTATTCCAAATTAAATGCCCCAAGTCCTGTCTTAACTCAGATTGTGCCAAAGTGTGTCCTCTCTCCAACAGGTGAAGTCATTCCCTGCACTATCAAATACCTCTTTTTTTTGGGGGTGGTGGGGGTGGGGGTGGGGGATAAGCAAGAAATGGAACCATCCTTATTATCAAAAGAGTAATGGTAGACCGAAGACCAGATCTTTCTTTGTTTGTTTGATAACTGAGAAATCCCAAAGGGCTCCCAGTTCAAATTCCTCAATAACTCAACCTTATCTCCAACTTTTTCACAACTTTTATTAAGAATAATACTTCGACTCATGACTAAATATTTGTGTGAAAAGAAAATGGGCACTTAGGTTCGGAGGAAGGGAGGACCATGCACCCTTTTTTAAGGTTTTCATAAGCAAAGAATGCCCTATAAGTAAACTCATTATAAATTCCCAGTGAACATCATATCAGCTGTAAACAAACTTATTCTAAATGAAGATGTAATTACTCGAACAAAGATTTAAGACCTATCTCCATCAAGGGATCTCTTTCAAAGATCCAGGAAAAAGCTGCTTCTTGACTCACTAAATTTAAATTTGCAAGGCAACAAAAGAGCATTAGTTATCTCTTCATAAATGCCAAAATCATTATGTGGGTCTAAATTTCTTATCTTCCACGTGCTTCTTTAAGTGACATACTACACTGTCAATAAAGTGTAGATTCTAAAGAACCATAAATTGTGTGCACTTGCTATTTTTTGGACAATATATCGTCATTGACTTGGCTCTCCATTCCAACTACTTGGATCTCAGCATTTCAGGGAAGTGACAGAACTGAGCACTTAAGATATTTAAGGAGTATGTGCCTTCACCAGAGAATATGATGTTATAAATGAAGCTCTTCTTTCATTGCAAACCTAGCTACATGCTAACTAGTGCTGCTGACCTACTGTATGTTCAGAAAAGCAAATATACAGGAAGTTTCTACACCTTCCGGGAAAGGAACTCATATGGGAAGTTTGAACCTTTGGGCCTTCATTATACACTTGCACAAAGGGAAAGAAATCCTGTTCTGAGACTAACCACAAACCAGGACGTGCAGACCAACTAAAGTACTTCTGAAGTACAACTCATCCATATCTAGGAACAAAAATAAAAGAGAAACCCCAAACTATGTCAAAAGACTGTCTTAAGCATGAACAATTCTGTTATCTAGTAGACAAGGCACACAATATTAACCCTGAGTTGCAAAGTCCCCTCCAGTACTCTGCTCAATTGGTCATAGTAGTGAATAAAGTTAAGATGATAACATCTAGAGCTGAACACACCAACACACCAGTAAATGATCCAAGGGAAAGCAAATATACAGAGGTCTAAACCAGAAACAATCGCGTTTTAGCAATTCTGTTTACATGCAGGCTAAAAGGAGAGCAAGAACTAGGCAAATGTTATGGATTCCACAGTTTTGGATGACGCGGTAATAAGGAAAATGTCAATAAATCAGTGAGAGTAACAACAGGGGTAGAGCTACAATAAAGAAGACAAAATTCAGAGGATGGCAAGAGTAGAACCTTTGGGAGAAAAATGACAAAGTATAAGCAAAAAGGATTGGAGACACTCATCTATAACCTAGTGGGGACCAATAAAGGATTGTGTGCTCTTTCTACATAGGGGGAGGGGGCTCCAGCAGTAGCTTCCAGCACTTACCTAAAGGTCAGTTTTGACTAAAGTAACTAACCCTAAATACAAATGCCAGAGGGATGATGCTACAGAAATTAGTTGCATAGAGTAAACAGAAGACTAAAAACAATAAAGAAACAAATAACTTATGCTCCATGTAAAATTAAAAAAAGAGGCTTGTTCAATTAAAAAAGATGGTATAGGTGAAGTCGAATGGAGATTTTATATCCTTTTTTAATCAGCATCTATACATGGTGACACTTTCAACATGCGCTCCATGGAACCTCTTTGAAAAATAAAATGAGAACATCGCTTTTGGCTTCCTGCATCCTATTATCCATTGTCAAAAGTCTATTCAGATTTTACCAGTTAAACCAAAACAAAATAAGTACCGAAGTAGTTGGTAGTAGAAGTGCACATTCAAGTTTCATATGGCCCACTTTTTGGTCCGCTCAGCACCAAATGGAACCTATTTAATATGGTTGCGCTGAAGATGTGGCGGTCTAAAAAGCTTACCTTAGAGTAATCAGCAGCAAAGTGTTCTCCGAGCAAGCGCTTGATCATATCAGGAGAAAGCATTCTACCAAACCAGATGACAAACCGGAAACCATCATCGTAGAGATAGAGACCCTGGGGATCTAAGCTCTCTTTTGTAAGTGGAATCCCTTTCAAGATGTCTTTAGACTCCTCAGGTGAAGATGGTTTCTAGAAATAGAAAATTATTGGGTTTTAGAACCTTTAAAGCATAATGAGCAACAATGTGGAAGGGTTGTCAGATGCATACTCTTAGAAGATATTCATCTATACGAATCAACTTAGGATACAGAAGCTTCAACAATTTTTTAACGGGCAAAGCCATCATGGTATATCCAGCAGCACATCGTTCATCAAGCTGAGCATCAGCATATCCACCATGGAGGGCTGTTGATTTGCATAAAGCTAATCCATATAATGGCAAGTACTTCAAAGATTCTGGATATATCATCTTTCCAGCCACACGGTGCTGCACAGCATGGAGATTTCGATATTCTCTAAGAGCTTTCCCAATCCTGAGTTGAATAGAATTTCGAGCCTCTTCCAATTTAGAAGTCAGAGTTTTCTCAATTGCTGAAAGATAAAAACTTGAGCGTGAGAGACCTAACAATACTAAAGGCGAAGGTCTCAAAGTCAAAGGACCAAATACAGGAAAAGTATTGCAAAATTTACCAAGCCTGGTAAAAAGAGAAATGATGGCACCAGTATCAGCCAGGCGATACATTTCTCCTAAATCTGAAACGACAGGTGCTGCTGCTGTGTGTACCCTAATGCGCCTTTCTCCAGAAGATGATGTGTATCTTTTAATTGTTAAGAAAGTGTTCCAGGAAACCAAGTCAAGTAGAATTCCTCATTCGTCATGGGAAAATTCATTCATTACCTAAAAGATATATAAAAGGTAGGAAACTAATGCTTCTCTAAAATATTAAGGGGGAAGTTTTCATCCTAGAATAGACATCGCCTTAGCCTTCTCTTTAAAAGACTGGTGCAGGAGAACTCAAGAAAAATACATGAAGTGAATTGAGATCAAAACAACATTTCATGCTAAAGGATACAATAAGGCAATTTGGAAAAATACTGTCTGGGAAGTGAGTAGTGTTTCTTCAAGAGATAACTGCATTGCGTATGCTTTATCACAGTCGACAGCAGGAAGTGCTATTAGATCAGTGGATCTCAGCATGAAGTTCCCATGATAAGTTGTAAAACGGACACCTGAAAGCACCATAAAAAAACAGCTTAATGACCATTACCAACATACACTCCACAAGCTCGCCCTTTATTTAACGTGGAAGACGGATCCAGCTTCTAGGTTAGAGTAATATAGCAAGATTACCTTTTCCACATCTTATACGCATGACAGACTCCCAAGCAGTCTCCCTTGTAAGATCTCGGGTTAACTCGTGATGAAATCTATCTTTGTGAACGGAAGCTTGAAAACTTGGATAGTAGTATACCTGACCACCTGTATACTTCGCAAGCGTCCCTACAACACGATTGAAGAAAATTATACACCAATTTTTCACGAGGCATACGTACCTAGACATTACCAACTGTGGTAACCAAGATTACGAACTCCCTTTATGTGTAGCTTATAATAAAAAAAATTGAACAACCTTGACTATAGCGACACGGAGGATACAGAAGGTTTCACGATTCTGGTTTTGCTTATACTTCTAGTGAACTTCAAACTGAAAGAACATCAAAGTTCCTCTCAGTAGTCACTAAGTCGGCCTTCCCTGATTGCCTCCTGCTCAAGGTCCCTTTATGGAAACAAGATTATGTTTGATAAAGTAAAAGAGCTCATAGGATCCAGTGAGAAAATTTTCGGCATACAGAAAAAGAAAATGTTGGTGTAAACCTAAGTATTCATCAATGGACAACTTGAGAAGAGGGGGGGGGGGGGGGGGGGGGGGGGGGGGTTTGTGAATTGGTGTTGCACATGAAAGGAATCAGAAAGGACACTAATCATCTGTCGTTGCTCGCAGTTTGACTACACAATTGGGGACCCAAAGCTTTATAATAAATCAAGTGTATCATCCAATGAAAGCTGGGGAACGGAAACACGAGCTACATATTATAAAGGATCAACAGTAGGGAGATAGATAGCCTGGAACATCACCACTATCTCACTTTTGGTGCTTATGGAATTAGGGCTGTGCATGGATCGGATTTAGCACATTTCGGATCGGATTTCGGATTCTATAAAATGCAATCCGAATCCGATCCGAATTAATATCGGATCGGATCGGATTTTAAAGTTTGGATCGGATCGGATTTTCAGATTTCGGATCGGATTATTATGCCTCAAAGTTGCAAACTCATATGTATATTTTCTTTCTAAAAAAGGCAATACAATAAGAAAAATTCATGTTTCTGCAATTATGAGAGTACTATGGTGCCAATATAGCTAAATCCATCAATTGTAAAGGTAATAACTTGGAGAAAAATGTAAAGGAAGTACTAATTATCCGAAATTAAAGTTTAATATTTATACATGCTCTAATAATTTCGGACTTCGGATCGGATTGTATTAAAATTATACCAATCCGAATCCGATCCGAAATCCGAAATTTTAATAAACACAATCCGAAATCCGAAATTGAACGGATCGGTTTAGATTTCGGATATCCGATCCAAATGAACAGCCCTATATGGAATGAAAGGAAGAAAGAGTGCTTCAATGATGTAAAAGGCATCAAAAGATCCTTCATATTTCACTTCCTAATTTGGTGTAAAGAGAGAATACCGTGTTCTATTGACAATTGGCAACTTGATTAGATGCCAGTTGACAACTTCGCTAGAGACAAACAAACAATCTGTACTAACTTTTGACAGCGACTTGGTGCTAGTAATGAAAATTTTGACTCATCAAAAGGAAAAGTTAAAATGAAACAGTATTTCAGCTTAAAAAGAAACACAGTTTAATTTGTAGAGCAGATGTCCTCTATTGTGAAAGTTCAATTACCTAATGTAGCTATGTCAGTATATTTGTCACTGAAAGCATATATATTGACTGCTATCTGATACTTGGTGAAATCAGCAGCCATCTGTTTATAGAAAGGATCTTCAGGTACTCTCAATGTATGCTCTTTATCAGTTCCATAAACACGAATATCATCTCCTCGCAGTCTTAAGCGGCCAACACCAAGTGACGGAAGACTGCTTTGAAAGATCAGCAATTTACCGCCGAGTTGGCTCTGGAAGCAGAGAGACGATATTAGTTAGTGTGAATCAACAGAAGGAAAAAAGGAAATTTTACATAATGGAAAGCAAAAACTTCTGTGATACCAAGAACTTGAAAGTCATAAAATCATGTGAACAGCATAGAAAGTTCGCGCACCATAACCATGAAGGCTGCTTTAAGAGCTGGACCAAAAGCTGACTCCACATTTACATTATCCTGAAACATTGAAGGAAGGCTGTCTAGAAATGCATCTACCACAGTTCTTGATTCTGACAAGTTGACAAGGAGATCATCTGGCAATGGCACAAATACATCTTCGAGATCTGACATGACCATCATTTGAGGTTGAGTGAAGGACGACTGGTCCAAGATGAAAAGAATCTAGTTATTTAACAGTAAATGGATATTGATATTATGTGATAAGATTAATTATTACTCAGCTGACTTACCTTCATGTTGTAAAAGTGTACTGTACTGTCATAAGTTATAAACCCGATCTGTGTTCTGGGATATCCAGGCAAGCTGTCCAAACAGTTCTTGATTGTTTGTGCTAAAACCTGACATAGATGTATAAACCAATTATAAAGGGCATACCAGTAGGAAACACAAATAGAAGTCTAACAAGGCAGACAAGTGATTCAAAAAGGAATATTGAATTAACACCAAATGAACGGAGACCCTCATGCTCATATATATACACATTCAGGCTTATCTATGCAACTGCTTCCCCAAGGGCATTCTAACATAAGGTGGTAACAGCAAGAGTTGCATCAACAAGCCACATGATCATGGACAAATACAGAATCATCTCCTAGAAACTTGTATGTATACTGGCCATAATTGAACAAAGTTTGAAATGATTTTTGTCCTATGCTGCAGTTAGATTCTTACTGAAAAGCTCAATAACTAAAAGAACAGAAGTTCTTACCTCAAGCATTCCACTTCTCACAGCAGTCACAGATACATCGATGAGAAAAAAGTACAGGGGTGGCATCGGAGGCCGGACCATGTACTCAGCCGGAGCAATAAAGTCCACGCTACCTTTGGTAAGTTCGGGCCTTTGATCCATATCGACTCTTCTGCCACTGGCATCCAAATGGGCGAAATATTCACCAGGAACTAGACATAAAGAGGATAAATGAGTCCATGCACTTCAAAAAAGGACACAACATTCTACATCCTCAATATGCAAAGGTAGCAATGAGAATCCGCGAGATTATTTAAAAATGACAAAAAGCAGAACAACATAGCTGGGAGGCCCTGAGGCCCCTAACATTGGACGCTAACTTGTGCATATACGGCAATGAAAACAATACCATATTAGGCACATTAAAACCAGGATAGCTCTTCAGCAGTCACAATAAAAGAGGGCATGGTGGAGTATCAAAATTCTCTTAGCAGCAATTTGAATGAAAGGTGAGTGACGAGTAGAAGATAGACTGATAAAGATGCAATGAGCAGAAAGAAAGGTCTACATAGAAGCTTTTATTCATTAGTAAGATAGTACAGTTTAAGTTTAAAGTAAAGTGGGGTCAATTTATTAAGGCATTTCTCATTAATCATCTAACCTTCTACCAATTAGTTAATCAAGATTAAGGTTGTCTATAAGACATGTGCTCTTGTAATTTGTAAGTACGTTACTTGTTAGGAAGCAGTGACAGCTTCGTGAACGTTAACACGCCTCCCTCCCATTTTACCCACATATTAGGAAGTAACAAAACTTCTAATCAGAAATGCAACAGAATATTCAAGGAGGAATTCGACTATTCTAGCTACATATTACTGAAACTTTTAAGCATACTAAAACCAAAATTGAGAGCTCTGACAATAAACTGGTTAAAAACTCGAGAAATGAAGCAACATTGCTTACCTTCATTAAGCAAAGCACATATGTTACATCTCCACTTTCTTCCACTGTCAGTAAAAGTCACATAAGGATTTACATAAGTGCGACACCTTCTACAGCGAATGATACCAGTTGGGGCAAAATTAACTACAGGAACTTCCTCCTGCATGACGTATATTTTGCACGTAGAGCAAGTGAGATTCATATGAAGCCCTAAAAACTGTAACAACCATGAATATAAAAGAGTACTATGTTATGAATACAAACCCCATCAGGCGCCTCGGCAAGAGGACAAACAACTGCTCCAAGAGATAAGTGCCACCTTGAAGCCAAAGACTGAGAATTTGGAATGCCACTAGTTGTCAGCCTCAAAAATCTAGAACTACAGTTCATGGGATACATATCAGACAAAACGTTCTGCTCAGGGTCATCTTCAATTGGTCTAGGTAAAACTTTAGAATCAAGGCCGGAATCAAATGATCCTGGAACAGACCCAATAGAAAAGGAACTGAAGTCTTCCACCAAACCCTGCATAGCTGACATAGGAGGCGTAGATCCTGGATGTTGAGATGTTAGAGGTGGTGGTGCTGCATACCCTCCTTGTTGAGCAAGATATGGGGTAGAAGCTGCTGGCACTGGTGGGACATAGCCGCCTTGCTGAGAAGGATATGATACTGATTGTCTAGGCGGAGCCTGTGTAAACCCTGAAGGCTGCTGACTGATATACCCAGGAAAAGAAGATTGAAAGCCAGGTCTAGCAGCAGGATAAACTGAACTAGCTGGAGGAGAAGACGGCTGCATGGTTGCTCGGGCAGCAGAAAACTGGGACGGTATGGGTGCCTGATGAACATTTGGTCTAGGCTGCAGTGTACTTGCACCTAGAGGGGGAGATCCCATCGGAACTGGAGGAGGTTGGATTTGTGGATGATGGGCAACTGGAGGTGTTGAGAAAGGACCAGAAACAGGTCTAACTGGGGGTGCTAAAACAGGCTGCCCCGGCACTGAAGTGCGTGGAGGTGGTACCTGAGCTGTAGAAGGAAACTGCGGTGCTGGGAAACGCTGGAAAGGGCCAGTGCCTGTCGGCCCATATGGAGGTGCTGATGTTGGAGGTGGCCTCCCTGCATCATTAGGCATACCGGGCGGCATCAGTCTAAAAGTAGAGGTCCCTGGTCCAACCATGGGGCCAGATGAAGACGGAGATGACATAGCTGGAGAAGAAGTAGGGGGAGCAGGCCGAAAAGCAGAAGCATCAGATCCAACTACTGGAACAGATGATTGAAAAGGATTTGCACTCTGCGGAACACCAAAAGGTGTAGTAGCAGGCCTTGAGGGAAAGGTTGGTCGATTGGGATATTCGGGGCCCATGGTCACAAAGGACCGCTTCCTGATGTTTTTCCACCAAAACAAACAAAAAGGCATGTCATTATTATATTAGCAGAAAAAAAGCAATGCAAGACTTATACATCAGCCGAAAATAGTAGGAAAGCAAAATATTTGCAGAGTTAAAGTACAATGCAAGAATGCAAAAGGGGAAAAAAGGCAAAAAAGAAAGATAAGGACAAAGGAGAAGAAAACAGCTCTGTCTAAGTAGATATACTTAACCGGAAGCTTTTATCATTTTGTCAATGAGCAGTCCAACGAGTTTGACAGCAGATAAGGAATAATTTGGAGAAAGAGGGACAGGGCAAAGGGAAATATCAGTTGCATTTCCTTTAGTTGCCTACTGCGCAGAGAATCTGTTTCTAGTAGCTAAATTCTTTTTTGTTTTTCTTTTCTATAAGAAGTCTCTAGTAGCTAAATCTCGTGGAGGAAAACTTAATGTAAGCCAAATCAGAACAGGTTTTGCAGGTTTTGCCTCTATCCTGATATCTTCCTTTAACCCCAGCATTAACAGTAATCTACATTCCACCATAATAGATGACAAAAACAGTTAAATAAGAACAGTAACTGTAAACTATCTGTAAACAATAGTTTATTAGTAAAACATTATCTTTATCAAAAACAATAATACAATCTAGAGCAACATTCAACTCTGAGGCTGATGTTCATATCCTTTATTCGAATCAGTGTACCATTAGCACCATTAATTCTAACAAGTAGCCAAAATCCATACGTAATTCAACTCAACACATAAATAAAACTATATCACTCAACAATAGAATTCAGCATCTGATCTCAGAAGATCAAAATTCAAGCAAAATCAAAATTCCTTGATTCAAAAAAGGACCAGTATTTGTAACGAAACAACAGTTCCTAATCGCACAATCAATAAGAAATTGGAATAGAAGTCATCGATTTGGATTAACATAAAAGACCTGATGATAGATCTCGCCGGTGACTCCGACGGGATAACAGTGGAATTGGAGTTGAGAGGATCGGCGATCAGCGGCAAGCGAGGTCGAAGCAATGGAATGTTTTAATAAAGCATGTTTTTATTTTTATTTCTCCTTTTATTTGAACAACTGACAAGATCCAATTCCAAAGCGAAATACAAAACCCAGAAATTTTACTAGCAAATTGGCATGGGTAAATATAATAGGATTAAATTTATCTTCTTCATTTTTTATTAATTTCCTTTTTGTTTTTGGATACAATAGGATTAAATCATTAGAGATGAAGTTTCACTTTTGCCCCAAGGGATTGCATTCTTCTTTTACAGCCTCCTTCCCAGTTTTGCCCAAATTGCATTTTGGCCCCGCTCTAAATTTTTCCACAGCTGATATGATCAAAATATAATTAACAATATCAGCTGATGTTCAGTGTGTTCTAATCTTTTAGTGATTTTTAATCCCGAAAACAAATCCAAATAGTGACTAAAAAGAAATCAACAAAATATTTCTCATGTTATAAAACAATAAAAGAAGAAAAAAAGTATTACAGAGAAAAGTAGGAATAGAGAATTCTTATTGATTTGTGATTAACTACAATAGTATAGAACCCTCTATTTATAAGAAAAAAGTGACGTGATCACCAAGTAACAAACCCTAAGATCTCTCTAAAATATAGACATTTACCTTAAATATAATTTTATTTATAGCACTCCCCCTTGAATGTCTATTCAACAGATAATGTGTCCCGTTAAAACCTTAACTAAAATAAAATCTAGTGGGAAAAAAATTCTAGTGAAGAAAAAAGAATACACATATCTAACAATACGTCTTTTGGTTGGCTCGTTAAAAACCTTGCAAGGAAAACTCAGTGGGACAAAACCTTATAAGGAAAAAAGAGTACAATGCATATTAACTCCGCCTGATGGAAACATCAATTCACATCTTTGAGCCTTCACATTCCAATCTTGTGCACCTTCTTCAAAATATCATTGGTGGATATTGATAAACAAATCATCCATATTAACTTGAATGAATATGTTGCACTTTGAAATCATCATTCTTAATAGATATGTAATGTCTTCATATAATATCGTGGAATGACCTTTTAAATATCTCCATAGAGGTAAAAAATTTCGCTATCACATTTTCATGCTTATAGTTATAGCAAGATACATATGTGCATAAATTGCACTTTAGGATGAGCTACTTCTGGACCATGAATTGTATATGCTTTAAGCGATTTAAATCATTCAGGGATTGTCATATTAGCTAAGTCATATAAGCCATACAAATCAACTTTAGATGCATATCAAGTTTTCATGTCATGCTAGACATATAAGATAGATAAAAGTGATTGCACACACCATTGACTTTAAACTTTCAAGTATTTGAACTTCAGGTTCAAAACTACATATCTTTCATATGAAGCCAATTCTACTTGAATCGTTTCTCCAGACTTAATATCCTCATATATATTTAACGTTATCATACATGTAGTTGACGAACAATTTATATTGATTCCAATACTTTTTCATAAAGACATAACATAAAGATCTTTTCATTCATATTTTCAGATACCTGAGCCTCTCCTGAGATTTTATGAAGTGTAATGTCATATGATCTTATAAATCACTTGCCTCCTTATTATGATCATTTGATCATTTGCTCATCTTATTTATCAAGAAGTTTATTTGAAACTGATTTGTCTATACGTTTTAGGCGTACCATGGATTTTGTCCTTCTTGGACTAATTCTAGCGGGAGCATTTTTAGTGAGAATATAGTTACTTTCTATGGGTCAGTAAATGTGTATGGCATGCTTTGCAAGATACTGCAGATGAATTATCTTTTGATGAACTTCAAGTTCATATTATCTTATTCGAGGATCTAGATTAGAAATGATAATTCATTCCACGTAATTTTTTCTCAAATGTTTATCATCTCCCCCCTCCCCCCCTCCCACCCTCATATTAGAAAAACTAACTTGCTTCCTCAACTTTGGGAACCCATCTTTGTGTGTTATGGTGTTAATCAAAATATACACCGCACATCAATAATAATAAGATGAAATTATTTGATTCCTGACCCTAAACCAACTGTGAGGGGAGAATGTAATATACTTTTGTGTATAACGTATATCAAACTGGTATAGATAATTTTGTTCTCATAAGCAATAGTTTAGTTATTAAATGAAGGCAGACAATAAATCGTTTTGCTAAACCAATTGTGATGTAAACCAACTTATCAAAATGAACTTTCTTGAATAAAAAATCTAGAAATTATGCTCCAAATTAAATTATTGACCAAGAAACCAGGCATTCAAGTTGCGGGTTGATAATAAACACACATGTAACCATCTCATAGATGCATCTTTATAAAGTTTACATGGCAAGTAAATGAGCCCATATTCACTTTTGATAAATTTCAGAATTCAAGATATTAAATCTCAATTTTAGTTGGTATAATAATCGCGAGAATAAGCAACACATGATTCATGAAGAATCTTCTTCAATACTTACTCATGTGAATTCTCATTTATTTTGCACATCGTGCTTAAATCAAGATTGCTCAATATGCCATGCTTGATTAAATTATTTGTATTAGTAAACCTCAGGTTTACATTATGACATGTTCAATATTAATTAAATTCCCAATTTACTATGACATGGGTATTATATATCAATAAATATCCAGTTTACTGTGTCATATAATTTCACCATACTTTATTTATGTAGTACAAATCAGGCAATAAAGCGGGTAATTTTTATATACATATTACCCTGCTAAAGTTGTAGTAATAAAAGATATTAAATCTTCTCATTATTTATAGTCTCAATATAACCAACCACTTTCGGGAATACTTTAGAAGTTCAATAAGTTTCTTTGATACTTACTACAATACAATGCCTTATTAATAATCAATTTTATTCTTCAAATATAGTAATAATTGGCTCTTCTAGAGCTCTCAATAATTTTATACTACCATATATTCATCAACATCTATATGGTGAATATCTTTTAAAGAGAAAGTTATACCATTATGGTCATTGTCAAAATTATATGCAAGATATGTTTCTTGCATTACTGTTATCCTTTAATAATCTCATTGCCAAAATATTTTATCATACAATAGGTACGTGACCAATGATCATTCATGCCTTAATAAAAATATTATTTTCTCATTTCATCTCAAACCTCCTTCTAGAGGTGAGTGTGGTATATTCACGACCACTAGCACGTTCATATTCTTTCGAGAATGAATATGTATTCATAAATCACATGTTATCACATTCACATCATGAATGGACCATAATCATTTATATGTGCTTTACAAAATCTTATGTCAAATAGATGACAAATATTACTTTCACAGAGTGAATGATTATTTTGATAATCCTTATTATTCTCATTACCACAATGATGACAATTATAATTTCATCTATTGCCACGTCCACATCCGTTTTTTACCTTCACAATAATAATTTTGTCTTCTTTCAGAATTATTACATACTGCTATCACATCCTCTTAAGGGAACGAGAATGAAGCAAATTCAATGGGACGGATTTCCACTTCATATGCTCAGAATCATACTTGAATTTGATCATGGCAAGACATAGAAATTTTTTCACTTCGGGTGGTTATAATTTCTTACAAACTCTATTAGAGTTATAATCAAAATTATTATCTTTGCTTGTATTTAAAATCAAATTATAGAATTTCAAGAATTTAAAAGAGAAAAATAAGGTAAAATACTTACCTTAAATCCAGAATTTATTCCTGAAAGGATCATGGAACAATTGATAATCGTTATGCTCAATATTATATACAAGTTGAGCACCATGCACGTGTCCCGACTCAAAATCCACCTAGTCGTGGTGAAATTTAACCCAACCCGTCAGGTAAGCCAATTAGCAACTATCCAAGTTAAATGAGATTTATTAAGAAAAGAGATAATAATACAACTGAACTGTTATACAAGAATTTCCAAGGACCGGTAGTACAAATCATGAGCTTTTAAGATTAGAATTTTGTATGAAATAAATACATCATCTGTCCGAAATGTACATAAACAGATTTTTATAAATCTAAGACTGCAATGAACAAGAAGCAACTACAATCGGAACGCAGGTACGTCTTCAAATCCAGCTCCCGTCGATCACAACAACATCAACATCCAACATCTGCACCCAAGGTGCAGGAGTGTAGTATGAGTACGACCGACCCCATGTACTCAATAAGTAACAAACCTAACCTTAAGTTGAAATAAGTGACGAGCTGAGACAAGGGTCAGAGTCCAACTCCAATAACCAACAGCAATTCATAACAATATAGTAAAGATGGTGCAACAAATAACTCAATCAATAAATGCTCAGCTCGTATTAAATTCCAAAAAATAAATGCTTCTTTTCAAGTATACAGTAAAACTCAAATTCTTTGTCGAAATCACCAAAATATGAGTAGGTTTGTAAAACTGTGATTTTCAAAAACTTTTCAACAATACTTAAGATGTTTCATTTTTCAGATAGCATGAGTAAAGTACATCTCTATGCCTACATGTCACTATGCAGGTGAAATCATGAATGACACAATGTCGTACAACATGAGGAAAAATACATCTCTCTGCCTGTATGTCAAGAGTGCATGTCAAATGCAAGATGAACTCATGTACTCACACTCTCAGAGTACTCAATCTCACTGTCTCACACTTTCCACTTATCATGCTCAATCACTCAATACTGTATATGGCCAATCTATCCCAGGGAAGATCCATCCCAGAATATATACATCAACTGACCATCAGCCACTCATTACTGGGTAGGGCAAATCCAGCCTGTGGGGAAGATCTATCCCCAGGTATAAATGATTCGGACAAGATCCATGTCCAGGGAAGATCCGCCCCTCAATATAAATCAGTTGCGCTCACTGGGAAGATTTCGGAGGGGCTCCTTCAACCCAAGCGCCAGGCATAAATCAATATAACATGTTGTGGGGGGCAACCCGATCCCAATACATTACTCATAATCAGACCATCGGTCTCACTTAGTCATCAATCTCTCTAGTTTCTCGGACTCACAATACCATGAAACTAGCCCAAAAATGATGGTATGGGGTGTCAATAAATAGCAACAAAGACTGATATGAAATGAATGAACATGACTGAGTATGAAATTGCAATTTAAACAAATAATTCAACAGCAATATGACCTCAGTGGGACCTAACAAAATAAGCATGTAGCCTAGACATGTTTATAGATAAGATCAGGTAACTATACAGTACCACAAAGATAATGGAGTTACAATTCACATGGTGCACGCCCACACGCCCGTTACTTAGCATGTGTATCACCTCAATAGCAAACACATAACACGAAATTCGGGGTTTCATACCCTCAGCACCAAGTTTAGAAGTGTTACTTACCTCGAACAAGACAAATGCAATATCGAGCAAGCGAAACGATGCTCCACAATGCCATCCCACGCGTACCGACCTCCGAACGGCTCAAAACTAACCACAAGCAACTCAAATACATTAAATAAAGCCCAAGAAAACTATTCCAAATGATAAAGGTCGAATTTTTAATCAAAAGCCCAAAATTGACCCAAAATCCCAAACCAGGACCACGCTTTGGAACCCGATGAAACTTACAAAATCCGAAAACTCATTCAATTACAAGTCCAACCATATTGGTTTCACTCAAATCCGACTCCAAATCGACGTTCAAAACTCAAAAATTCGCTTAATGAAGTTTTAGACAAAATTCCGCAATTTTCTCTTTAAAACTCATAATCCAATTACCCAAAATAAATACAAAATCGCGAAATATAATCAAACCGAGTGTAGAACACTTACCCCAATCCCGGTGATGAAATTTTCCTCCAAAATTGCCTCAATCCGAGCCCACAATCTCAAAATATGATAAAAGAACCAAAAACCTCGATTTATAGCATTCTGCACAGCAATTTCGCATTTGCGAACAAATTTCCGCTTATGCAGGCAAGAACATGGGCCCTGCCACCGTTTCTGCGAACAAGGCTAAACTCAGCTGACATCGCTTCTGCGATCTTTAACCCGTTTCTACGATTGCACTTCTCCGCATACTGAATCGCATCTGCGGTCGCGCAGATGCGCCCATGCACCCGCACCTGCGACCCTCATGCCCAGTTGTCCCTGTCCGCTTCTGTGATGGGCTTCTTGCTTCTGCGGAGTTGCTTCTGTGACCAAGCTTTCGCAGAAGTGGTTGCACCAGTAATCCAAAAATTCCATCTATTTCAACAAGGCTTTAATCAATCTGAACCCCGTCCGAAACTCACCCGAGCCCCTCGGGACCCCGTTTGAATATACTAACAAGTCCGATAACATAACACGGACCTACTCGAGGCCTCAAATCACACATAACAACATCAAAACAATGAATTGCATCTCAAATCAAACTTAAATGAACTTTGAACTTTCAACTTCCAAAACTCACGCCAAAATATATCAAATCAACCCGAAATGAACTTAATTGCACACAAATCCCAAATGACATAACGAAACAATTCAAATTCCCGGAACCAAAATCCAAATCCGATGTCCACAAAGTCAACTTTCGGTCAAACTTATGAACTTTCCAAGCCTTCAAATTTATTAATTTTCATAAATTAGTGTCGAATACTTCTAAGAACATCCAAATGCAAATCCCGACATTGCCTCGAGTCCAAAATCACCATATGGACCTAAAAGAACCATCAAACTCCATTCTGGGGTCAAATTCACAAAGTCAAACTTGGTCAACTCTTCCAACTTAAAGCTTAATCAGGAAATTCATTCTTCCAAGTCGATTCCGAATAACCTGAAAAATAAAATCGACGATTCACATAAGTCATAGTACGTCGTACAGAGCTAATCATGCCCTCAAACTACCAAGCGAAGTGCAAATTCTCAAAACACCCGATTGTCATTACATCCTCCCTCACTTAAATATACGTTCGTCCTCAAACGTGCCCAGAGTTGTTCTTAAGCCGTCAGATCACCGTGTAAACTTACCATGCACATATCCAGGGGGTGATCCCACATCACCCTATTCATATAGTCAGTGGCAGAGGTAGAGTATCGGGACCGGGTTCGGCCGAACCCGGTAACTTTGATTCGAGCCCTGTGTTTGTCTTATAAAATCCACTGAATATGTACAAATGATTATTTTAGAACCTAGTAACTTTTAATGATTAGAATCCGAACCCATAAGCTTGAAATCCTGGCTCCGCCTCTGCATATAGGCCCGACAACACAACATACTGAATATCATTACTTGAACCTTAGCCCGTAAACCACAAAATCAATTTCCCATATCCGAAATTTCCTACAAGACCCGAATCCCGCATCTACACACTGAACAAGTTGTATCAAGCCATAACCATAGCCCAAGATGTAATCAGATAACATACCACACGACTCGCATACTTGTAGCAAAATTTCTGATTACAATAGCTGTTTAAAACAACCAATATGGTAATAAACCTCGTAAGATATCATTCGGAAACCTTCGTACACTGTCGATGATGAAACAAACACATAGAAACCCGTAACTACTTATCAGACAAAAAGTCATGGAACTCTCCCTCATTCGATAAGAACTATAGCCAATTTCTAAGACGACTTCCGATATTATCCTCCATACATGCTGCAATCAAATCCGATAGTATCCATTCTAGGTCCAATGACCTCATCTCATCCAGCACAACCACTCTAGTGACATGCCACATCAATACAATCTAAAGCCACAACCCCTGCAATCCGTGCACCAATAAGTAGCAATCCAAATGTACTTAATCATGGAAAATGACTCAAACAAAAGAACCATCCCGCAAGTTCAACAAGTACCACCACAACCGAAATGTTACGAACCCACCATACCTAGTAGAACCAAGACACACGAATCTAACACCAAGGATCCTATCTTAACATCACCTAGCTGCAATGCGTGAACCCGTCCAAACACTGGTCCACATGAAATACCTTAAGCCACAATGCTTAAAATCAACAACCACGCGCAATTTGACGCCTACTACCAAAAGTGCATGACCATAATCACCGAGAAGCAAATAACACCATACATCACAACCGGACAAAGGCCATAACCATGGCGCAACCAACCATTCTGCACCCCAATAACCATTCCGCTCGAATTCCGCTATAAGTCCCAAATAGAACAGCACCATATGTGCATACAACCAACAAATCACAACCCCTTGCAACATAGAGGTTCAACACATAAAACATATTAGAACATGAATAAGCTCCACTCTAACTGAATGGAACATCCCCCAACAATAGCAGTACAGAGTCCACCAATCCGACCTGGTATAGAATGTACATCCTTATCGAGCCTACCAATGAACGCCAAATCAATTTTGGTCACCCACAAATAGTTATACAACCCTACAAAATTCCACAATGACGAAACCATAACACATGCTATCACTGGCTAGCTTTGACCACAACTTCACAGTCCACAACTACGAAATAATTTGCTTATGAGAACTCCCAGTCTCCAAATTCATGGAACACACGAATCACCATATCTGCTCCCAACTCCACTTCCCGAATGTCTAATACATCTCTCATACACGTTCATCCCACGAGGAATACTTTGATAATTCTACCGTTGAAACATAACAAAATTCGAATATCAGTCGTGGATCAACCAGGCGAGTACCACAATACCAATGAAGCATCTGAAAGTCAACACACAGTTCGCCTTCTGAAATGTGCACCATTCTCAGGAATTACTAAGCAGTTATAGCATCAATCTAAACATCAAAAACCGTTCATGCCGTCTAAGAATTTATGACTTCCCTTCAAAATCGACCGTGACCTTGCATATTGATGAGTGGGGATTTTGACTACTTATTAGCACCTTTTTACTTTCATTTTAGTTCAAAAGCATTTAATTATGTTCCTGAAAACTGAAAAAATATGCTTAATTGCAGGAATGATGGAAAATGAGCCTCGAAAATGAAATCTGACTCAAGAAGGAGTAACTTGAACCAATGACAAAAACAGGTACAAAAGATCTAAAGTGCGGACCGCAGAATATCATCTGCAGCCGCAGATTGTGAAGCGAATCTAGCAGACCTATGAGAAGTGTGGTCCGCACATAAAATGTGAGCGGGAACAGAAGCAAGGCAAGGTCGAAGGTTCAGAGAACATGCAATTCAAAGTCCACGGAAGTGCGGAACGCACAATTATTGTGCGACCACAGAAGATCAAATATGCGGACGCAGTTGCATTTATGAGGTCCGCAAAAGAGCCATGTGTGGCCGCATTCAGAATTGTGCGGACCGCAAAAATAGAGAGATGCGGTCGCAGTTTAGAATTGTGTGGCCGTAAAAAGTCCAATCCTGCCAAGCTAAGAGAAGTGCGGATCGCACATGGAATTGTGCGGCCACAGAACCTCTGGAAAGGGTAATTTTGTTCGAAAATTATAGCACTGTATAAATTGAATAATTTTACCTTTTTAGGTTAACTTTTGTACCTTTTGACATCAGCAATCGTTACTTTGCTTCTTTTAGTTATTTGAACTATTTTGAGCTTTTTGAATATTAGTTTTATCATTTCAATTATTAATATGAGTTTAATTATTACTTCTTCTTCTTTATCTTCTAATTTAAGCATGAATAGCTAGATTTTCACTAGGGTTATGACCCAACCCTAGTGTATAAACTTAATGGTTGTTTGATTTATTGCTTGTCTATTATTGGGTGTTGATTATCTAGCCATGTTATTGCTTTTAATTGAAAATTTAATGGTTGCAAATATTATTTCATGCCTAATTGACTTGGTGTCTACTTGAGAAAGAGAGACTTAGTCTAGAAAAACTTGGCTAACAAGGAATTGGGTCAATCAAGAGATTGATAAAACCAATTAAAGGGTTGAATCTAGAGATATTAAAACCTGACTTGAGCGTATTATCAACTGCTTTGTTCAATACCCATTTGGTTTTGAGAAAGCCAAATTGGGCAAAAATCACTCTCTGTCCGAGAGGAATTGAGTGGGTACTCGAGTGTTGATGGCTATAATCCACCCCAACCAAGAAAACAAGCTTTAAGTCTTACAACCCATTAAGCGAACACCTAGGTGAAAGTCATAGCCCTAGGCCTTTTTACCATTTGAAAAACAAACAATAACAATTTGCTAGTTTTAATTCTTAGTTGTTATTTCTAGTTTAAAATAGACTTAGAAACAAACCAACTTTTATGGAAGTGCAATTCGAGATAATTCAAGTTCATTCACTCACATTTATACTCCTAAGTCCCATTCATAGCTCCCTGTGGAAAATCAACCCCGAATCCTTGTTAGGTACTATTATTGCTCCGACCAATTCATAACCTCAATAGAGGTGTGACTTGAACACGATCAATTTTTGGCGTTGTTGCCGGGGACCTAATAACAGATTTAGCTATATATATAGTTTTATGTGTGAATTGGCTCATTTTCCTTCCTTGTTACTAACGTGTGAGTATTTTAGCTGCAATCATGGTAAACAACGAGTTCGGAAACATAAATGTGGGGGATGTGGACGTTGATGATGATGTAATGGACGAGGTCCCTCTTGAACCTCAAGCCAATAGACCAGGCCGACCGCCTCATGACAATGTTCCCGTTCCACCCCCACCTCCACCACGAGCTGCTCCACACCGGGTGTTGCCGAATGAAGGGTATGAAAGTGCTAAAGTCTCACCCTGTATTAGGGTGGAAAACTTTCAATTAACCAATGTGATGCTCACTTTGCTCGAGTAACGAGGGTTCTTCACTGGTGCACTGGGTCAATATGCATATAAACATTTGAAGGGGTTCATTGATACGTGTTGGGGAAGCAAACAAACAAATGTCTCTGAGGATGCTTTGAGGCTAAGGCATTTTCTCTTCTCTCTACGAGGGAAAGCTTTAGATTGGTTGGAACATTTGCCAAATCATTCCATTCGTTCCATTCGTACGTGGGATGAACTTGCAGAGAAATTCATTTCAAAGTACTTCTTTCCCGGGCACATGGCTATTCTTCGGGATGAAATTCTAGTATTCAAGCAAGAGCCTAATGAACCACTACACGAGATATGGAAAGATATAGAACAATGGTGAAAGAGTGCCCCAACAATGATATGACGGAGAACAAGAGAAGAACATGAAGTCCACAAGTGCAACAAAGAGTGGACAATTTTGTGCAAGATGATAGTGGGTATGATCAAGGAGATCCTTACAATGATCAAGATGAAGAGTTCCAATATGTGAACAACTTTCAAGGGCAAAGAAACAACTATCAAGGCCCTAGTCAACAACAATGGAGACCTTCAAACAATCAAGGAAATTGAAATTCTAGCAACCAAGGTATTGGAATGGTGGGAATAATCAAGGCAATTGGAATGGAGGCAACAACCAATGAGGTTGGAACAACAATTAAGGAAATTAGGGGTAGGGTTTTCAAAGGCCCTCGATTACCAACAACTAAGAAACCCACCTCCTTATCCTTCTCATGGTCCTAGTTCCTCCAACAATGAAATGAGTTGAATTTAAAACATGTTCAAGCAAATGATGGAGAAGAATGCCGATTCTGATGCCCAACTTGCTTCACACAATACATCAATCCGTAACTTAGAAGTGCAAATGGGTCAAATATCTCAAGCTTTAAATTCTTTTCCTAAGGGGGCACTACCAAGGGATATAGGGTAAACTCAAAGGGTGGGAACATGATACGTAGGGAGTTTGGCCTATTATTTGCTCTCTTTTACTTAGATTTTGGGTTAAAAATGCGTAAAGGTATTCCCGAAAACTAACTTAATGTGCTTGTTTGCAGGGTTTGTTCAAAATGAGGCAAAGAATCCATAATCAACTCATGAAGCAGTCCAACTTGCAAAAATCCAAGGCTGGGAACAAGAGCGTTGAGAGCGGTAGAAAAGCGCGACCGCATAAGGACCAACACTAAGGCTGCCACAAATATGCAGCCCACTAGAGTGAGGTTCAGAGAGGTTGTTTTTGAGCATAAGACTCAATACTGACCACGATGAAAAAGTGCGCCGTGAAATATCTGGTGTAGCCACGATGGTTATTTCGCTGAGAGCGTGATTCAGGGTTCAGAGACTTTACAACTCAGGCTTAAATGCAGAACGCGGTACGTGTCTAAATTACGCGGCCGCGAAGGAAGCTCACGCAGACCCGGTCAATATTACGCGGTGCGTGAAACTAAGCCCAACCCAAGCCCAGAATTGAAGAAATGCGGACCGCGCTCACTATTACGCGGCCGCGAAAGCCCAAGCGCTGACGCGGTCAGATTTATGCATCCGCGAATCCTCCGTAGCAGCATTTTTATCCGAAAATTTCAGCTTAGTATAAATAGGCCTTTTGACAATTTTAGGTTAAGTTTTGTTTAGCTGAGTACGTGAAACCGCTGGTGTTCCCATTTTGAGCAATTTTAGAGTAACTTTACCTTCAAAATTTAGAATTTTATCTTTCAATTTAATATTATGACTTATATTTCATCTTTATCTTTGATTTTTGCTATTATTATGAGTAGCTAGACCCTATAGTTAGGGTTGTGACCCAACCCTAGTGTGGGTATTTAATGGGTCATGAATTTTAGGGATTAATTATTTATGGGTTAGTGATATTTAGCCTAATTCATACTTTAATTGTAGAATTAGTGGTTGCAAACACTGATTCATCCCTTTCTGACTTAGGCTCTTCTTGATAAAGAGGGACTAAGTCTGAGAAAATTAGGCTAACAAGGAATTGGGGTGAATTCAAGAGATTGATAGCCCCAATTAAAGGGTTAAACCTAGATATAGTAATACCCGACTTGATCCAATTTCACTTGCATTGCATTAGCACCCATTTGGGCTTGAAAAAGCCAAATCGGGCAAAGTCACTCAAACTACTGAGAGGTATAGAGTGAGCACTTTTGTGTGATGGTTATATCACGAACCCAATCATAACAAGCTTGTCCTAAATTCTTGATACCCATTGGATACTCACCTAGGCGGAAGTCACTTCCCTAGTGTTTTTTAATCCTTGAAAAATTTCACAAAGATATTGTACTTAGATTACTCTTAGCATTCAATAGTATAAAATTAGAATAGAATCAATCACAACAATGTTGGAAGTGCAATTAGAAACAACACGCACATCTAGATTAGTTAGATACTCAACTCCAAACTAAATTAACTCCCTGTGGAAAACGATCTCGACCTCATCAGGTAAAACTGCATCGACCACTCCTCGATACTATATAGTGGTGTTGGGTTAGAACCGATCACTTTTTGGCACCGTTGCTGGGGAGTTAGACATGTTTGGCTATCTATCTAACTATTTGTGTGTCTTGTTTTTCTTTCCTTCTGTGTTCCTAACTTTTGTGTGTCAATCACTTTAGGTACCAAATGGCTCATAATGATGATCTCGAAAATATTCTCCCGGGGGAGGAGGTATATGACAATAGTGAGGTTAATCTAGAACCTCAAGTCCAAAGATGAGGCTGCCAGGCCAATGACAATATTCCGAACCCTCTCCCAACTCCTCTACGGGCAGCACACCGTGTGCTTCTAAATGAAGGTTATGCTAGTGCAATTGTCCCACCCCGGATTCGGGCGAACAATTTCCAAATTACAAATGTCATGCTGACCCTATTGGAGCAAAGAGGTTTATTCACTGGCGCTCCCCATCAGAATGTATATAAACATCTAAAGGGTTTTGTAGACACATGCTGGGGGAGCAAGCAGACAAACGTGTCAAAGGATGCTCTGAGATTGAGACTTTCCCCTTTTCACTTAGATGGAAAGCTTTAGACTGGCTCGAGAGGCTACCCAACCATTCCATCACCACTTGGGATGAGTTGGAGGATAAATTCATAGCCAAGCTTTTCTCACCGGGTCATATGGTAGTATTGAGGGATGAGATCTTAGCCTATAAACAGGAACCTAATGAACCCCTACATGAAATCTGGGAGAGATACCAGACTATGGTAAAGGAATGCCCCAACAATGACATGACTGAAGAAATGATCCAACAAACATTCTATAGGGGTATTAACACGACCAATTAGTGTGTGGTGAATCAACTAGTTGGAGGAAATTTCATGAAAGTGCCTTATGCCGATGCATATGAATACTTGATGAGATGGCTAACACATCCTCAGCTTGGCAGAGTCGGGAAAATGTTCCTCAGGGTGATCCTAATATCATACATCTTTACAAGGAACTTCATGACCACAGACAAGCCATAGCCGAGTTGACAACTACTATGAATCACTTAGCAAAGGACCAGCTTCAGCAAGGTCAGAGACCAAAATAAGTAAACACCATGGAAGGGGTGAATTTAATGGTCAACAAGAGGAGGTAGCATGGTCAACAAATGCAAGGCAATCAAGATCAATATGAGCAAAGTGGTAGTGATTACAACCAAGATGAGTCTTATGATGATCAAAGTGAAGAAGTGTTATATGCTAACAACTATCAAGGACAACGGAGCAATGCTCCAAATCAACAATGGAGATCGCAAGGGAACAATCAAAACTGGGGAAACCAAGGTCAAGGAAATTGGAATAATGGCAACAACAATAATTCTAACAATAGGGGGAATAACAACCAAAACTGGGGGAATCAAGGAAACAACAATAGCAATTGGAGTGACAATAACAATAACAATTGGGGAGGCAATGGAAACTGGGGGTCGGGCTTTCAACGACCTTTGATGTATCAACAACCCAACAATCCGCTTCCATATCCGTCTCAAGGGCAATGTTCTTCAAATAATGAGATGGGGGCGGATAGAGAGTATGTTTAAACAAATGATGGAAAGGAATGCCGATTCTGATGCCCAAATATCTTCCCATACCACCTCAATCCACAACTTGGAAGTACAAATGGGTCAAATTTCTCAAGCACTGAATACTAGTCCTAAGGGGGCACTACCAAGTGATACGGTAGTAAACTCGAAGGGTAGGAACAATGGCCATGCCATGGCGGTGACCACAAGAAGCGGTAGGGGTGGAGATGCAAGTACCTCCAATCTGAAGAAAATTGCAAGTGATGATATTGTATTGAAAAATGCTGATGACCCAATAATTGATGAGCAAGTGAATGATGAAGTGAGGATCGATATTCATGACAACGGGGAGGAGACTCAAAATGATGTGAACTCGTCTAGGGAACACGTGATAGACATACCAGAAATGGTAGTGTCCAAAGCCAAAGCTCCTTTGCCAAGGCCTCCTCCACCTTATCTTCAAAGACTTGCCAAGCAAAATAATGAAAACCAATTCAAGAAGTTTATTAAGATGATGAAAAGCTTGTCAATCAATGTGCCTTTGATGGAAGCTCTTGAGCAAATGACGGGATATGCCAAGTTCATGAAGGACTTGGTAGCTAAAAAGAGATCTATGAACTGTGAGACCATCAAGATGACTCATCAAGTGAGTGCCATTGTGCACTCGATGGCTCCAAACCTTAAAGATCCCGGTGCCTTTACAATTCCATGTACCATTGGTAATGCCGATTTTGCAAAAGCCTTGTAGGATTTGGGCATAAGTATTAATTTGATGCCATACTCCGTATTCAAGACATTGGGTATTGGACAATCGAGCGCTACTTCGATGAGATTGAAAATGGCAGATAGAACAATGAAGAGACCGCTTGGTACTATTGATGATGTTCTCGTCCGGGTAGACGAGTTTATTTTGCCGGCTAATTTTGTGATTCTCGACTGCGAAGTCAACTATGAGGTGCCTATAATATTGGGGAGACCTTTCCTAGCAAAGGGGAAGGCATTGGTTGATGTGGAAGCTGGGGAGCTCACCTTCCGGGTGGGCGATGAAAAAGTTGTATTACACGTGTGCAAATCAATGAGGCAACCAAATAGTAATGAAGTTTTCTCTTTTGTGGTTCTTGTGACAGAGGTGATAGTTGATGACACGAGTGACATGATCAATGTGGAATACCCTATGAAAGCCGTGTTGTTGAACCATGAGGATGATGAAAGGGAAGGCTTGGTTGAATGTGCAATGCCTTGCAAGGAATGGGATCTCACTCATACGGGCCTCGTAAACTCTCCTTGGACTTGGAAAATCGGAAGACTCCATCGACAAATCCCTCGATTGAGGAGCCACCAACATTGGAGTTGAAGCCTCTACCTTCGCACCTCAAGTATGAATTCTTAGGCCCTTCTTCTACATTATCTGTTATTCTTTCTGCATGCTTAACTAAAGTGTAGGCAAAATACACCCTTGAGGTGCTTCGAAGAAGGAAAAAAGGCAATTGGATGGACTCTAGCTGACATTCGGGGTATAATCCCCACCTTTTGCATGCACAAAATTATACTAGAGGATGATTCCAGACATTCCGTGGAACATTAAATGAGGTTGAACGAGGTTATGCAAGAGGTCATCAAGAAGGAAATTATCAAGTGGCTAGATGCAGGGGTTGTGTACCCTATTTCGGGTAGTGCATAGACTTCACCGGTACAATGTGTGCCAAAAAATGGGGGTATGACCGTGGTCACAAATGAGAAAAATGATCTGATCCCCGCTAGGACTGTGACCGGATGAAGGGTATGCATGGACTACCGAAAGCTGAACAAAGTGACCCGCAAAGATCATTTTCCATTGCCCTTTCTTGATCAAATGTTGGACAGACCTGCCGGGCGAGCCTACTATTGATTTTTGTATGGGTACTCAGGGTACAACCAGGTTCTCATTGCACCAAAGGACCAAGAGAAAACTACCTTCACATGTCCGTACAAAACATTTGCATTCTCACGGATGCTGTTTGGTTTGTGTAATGCACTGGCTACCTTTCAGCGGCGTATGATGGAAATATTTACGGATATGGTGGAGGATTTCCTCGAAGTGTTTATGGATGATGTTAGTGTTGTGGGTGACTCATTTAAAGAATGCTTGGAAAATCTTGAGAAATTGTTGGACCGATGCGAAGAGACCAATCTAGTGCTTAATTGGAAAAATTGCCACTTTATGGTCGAGGAGGGCATTGTCCTCGGCCATAAGATCTCAAAGAACGGAATTGAAGTGGAAATGATGAAGATTGAAGTGATTTTAAATCTCCCTCCTCCTACTTTCGTCAAAGGAGTTAGGATTTTTCTTGGGCACGCGAGGTTCTATCGAAGGTTCATCAAATATTTCTCAAAAGTGGTGAACCCCTTGTGCAAGCTGCTATAAAAGGATGCAAAGTTTGTGTTCAATGAAGAGTGCATGAAATATTTTGAGCTTCTCAAGTATAAATTGACAACCACTCCCATCATTACCGCACCCAATTGGAGGTTACCATTTGAGTTCATGTGCGATGCTAGTGACGTTGCGGTAGGAGCGATTTTGAGGCAAAGGATAAACGAGATATTTCATCCAGTTTATTATGCAAGCCAAACGATGAATGACGCCCAAGTCAATTATACAATGACGGAGAAAGAGTTGCTAGCCATTGTGTTCGCCATGGAAAATTTCAGGCCATATCTCATGGGTGTCAAAGTGATTGTTCACACCGATCACGCGACACTCCATTACTTGATGACCAAAAAGGACTCGAAATCTAGGTTGATGAGATGGTTTCTTCTGCTTCAAGAGTTTGACCTAGAAATCATTGATAGAAAAGAAAGTGAAAATCAAGTGGCAGACCACTTATCTTGCTTAGGAAAGGAGGGGAGGCCTTACGATGGCCTCGAAATTAATGATTCGTTCCCGGATGAACAACTCCTCCCATGTGTTTGAATGGTATGCCTTGGTTTTCGGATGTTGCTCATTTTATTACGACCGACATTGTCCCGAGTGATCTCTCTTCTAACCAAAGGAAGAAACTCAAATGGGATAACGTGGATTATTATTGGGATGAGCCTTACTTGTTCAAGATTTTCAATGATGGTGTGATCCGTAGATGTGTCCCGGAAGAGGAGCAAATGGGTATTCTTGATGCTTGCCATTCCTCTCCCTACGGTGGTCATCATGGTGGGGCGGGAACTGCTTCAAAGGTTCTTAGCATTGGATTTTATTGGCCGAACCTATATAAAGATGCAAGTGAGCTTGTTAAAAGGTGTGATGAATGCCAAAGAGCTGGTGGAATTTCCAAGAAGGATGAAATTCCTCTTACCACTATTTTATAGATCGATATTTTTGACGTGTGGGGCATAGACTTCATGGGGCCATTTGTGAGTTCTTGTGGTAACACTTACATTCTGGTTGTTGTTGATTATGTTTCCAAGAGGGTTGAAGCCGTGGCTTTGCCGAACAATGAAGCAAGGAGTGTGGTGGCATTCTTTAAGTAAAACATCTTCACAAGGTTTGACACTCCTAGGGTGATCATCAATGATGGGAAGTTCTCATTTCTTCTAAAAGGCCTTCAAAACTTTACTTTCAAAGTATGGTGTCAACCATAAGGTGTCAATCCCTTATCACCCCCAGGCCAGTGGACAAGTTGAGGTCTCCAACAGGGAGATAAAGAGCATATTATCAAAATCTTTCAATGCAAATCGGATGGATTGGTCAAGGAAACTTGATGATGCTTTGTGGGCTTATAAAATAGCGTACATGACTCCAATCAGTATGTCTCCGTACCGGTTGGTATTTGGGAAAGTGACCACGCCTCACCCACACTACTATATAAGTATGAAGGCAAGGATCGTGCCCGAATGGTCGGGATCGAATCCACATGGAGCCTACAATGGGAGTGAGTGTATAAGTGATCTAGAAGGGTCGAGTGTTTCTAATTTCACTTCTAATCATTTGTTGGTGTTGAACTATGCTAAGTGTATTATATTGTTTGTAAGCTAATTAATGACTAAATTTGTTTTTGTTTTTGTTTTCTGATATTAATAAAGGCACTAGGGTTGTGACCATTACCTAGGTGGATACACAACAGGGTTCAATTCTAAGGTCGGGGAATTGGCTAGGGATATAGCTATAGCCAACGCACGAAGGTGCTCACTCTATACCTCTCGGTAGTTTGAGTGATTTTACCCTAATTGCCCATCTCGAGGTCAATTAAGTGCCAATTAATCAAATAATTCAGGATTAGGTAGGGTGTTACTCTCTCGAGGTTTAACCCGTTAATTAGGGCTCAAGTAGGGTTTGACCATTTCTCTGTTCAACCCCATTGATTGGGACTACCAATCTCTTGATAATGCCCTAATTTCCTATTAGGCTAATTTCTAGACTCAAGTCTTCTTTCTCAAGAAATACCCAAGTCATGAAAATGTTAATTAGTGTTTGCAACCACTAATTATAGCAATAAGAACCTTGAACTAGCCTAAATAGCCAACACCCATTAATTTCCCAACCTTAATTTCAAAAACCCATTACATACCCACACTAGGGTTGAGCCACAACCCTAGCTAATGGGTCTAGCTACTCATAATCCAAGATGAAAACAATGATAGAGAAAAAGAATAACCCATTAAATTGATTCCTAACAATGAAATTGAAGTTTTCAATGTTAAAAATGTAAGAACAAAGCTAAAGAGATAAAAATCCTAAAATATTCACGTGCTTTTTACTTCAGAAATTACAAGATATGTAAAGAAATTACAAAATAGTCTATTTATAGTCTGCCAAATTTTCGGACAAAAATACCCCTACGGGACCACCGCAGACCGTGAAAACACGACTGCAGTCCGCGAAGACAATGAGGTTGTTGAGCTGCTGATCTTCTGGTAAGGTTCGACCGCGAACCGCAAAAAGAGGATCGTGGCCGCGGTGGATACTTGTATCAATTCTTGATCTCACTGGAATGCCACCGTGAATTGCGAAATGAGGACCTCAGCCGTGGTGGAAACCTGCCTTGTGCTCAATCAATGCCACCACGGTCCACGAAAAGAGGACCGCAGCCGCGGTGGATGCTTGCCTGACTGTCGACCTCACTGGAATGCCACCGCGGTCCGCGAAACGAAGACCGCGGCCGCGATGGGTGTTTGCCTAACTTTTGACCTCACTAGAATTCCACCGCGGACCACGAAAAGAGGACCGCGACCGCGATGGCCTTTTTGGCTTGATCATCTTTGTTGTATTTGATCCTTGTACCGGATTAACTCCTGTTTTGAGCATATTTTAGACTGAGTGCCTTTATTTCTGGTTCAATCCTGCAACAAGCACAACGTATAAGCTTTCGGGGCCACTTTGTGTACCATTATATCCAAAATTCATGTATAAGGGAACGAAAAACGAGGCAAAAATCCAAGTTATCAACTCACCCAAACTTAAGCTCTTGCTTGTCCTCAAGCAAACAAAATAAGCCCCACCCCTGTGATAGATTTCACGAAAATTCGGCTGTACTAATGGTGACCTCAACTAGCATCAATTGGAATTAACCATAGCCCCTAATGCGAATGAATCATTGACAATTATTGAACTTTTCAAAACCATAGTTTCAAGTGTGATACAAGAGCTTCAAGGGTTGATCCAACTCATCAGTGAACTTCTAACTACTACCTCGGTCAGTGTGGATCCCAGACTCTTACTCCGTAACTTTCCCTAAGCACCTCACCTTTAGAATAACGACACTCAAAATGAGGAATATGGGGAGTCGCTCATCTCTCATCAAGGAAAAAGTCCCAAGTTCGGCTCAAAGTACCATAGGCTTGCCCTTTGTGTACATCACCACTAATGTAGGTTTCACTCGACCTGAGATCATATAGGGCTTTTGTGGAATCATGATGAAGGATTTTGGTTAAGGGTAGGAAGTATTTGGTCAGAGTGAATCTTATCTTTCCTTAAGCACTTAATTTTTTCACCGTTATCACATTTTCTTGACTCTTTGAGTCCTTTTATATTTTGTAGGGTTGGAGAGACACTTTTTCATCAACTCCCTTTATCTTCTTCTTATGCTTTCCAAACTTTTGGATCACTTTTTGATCAATTCCCTTTATTTCTTCTTTTTGTTCATTCTTTTCTTTTCATTTTTTTTCATTGCCTTTTCTCTTTTCTTTCTTTTGTGCCTTATTTTTCACTTCATCACATCCCTCATCCCTCATCTCTCCCCCAAACTTATGTTTTTTTCCTAGCGGCAAGGAAAGATCGGGTGCCAAGAGAGGGTAAGATAATGGTTAAAGGCTTGTAACTTGGTTTTTGAAAGAAAGGGCTTAAGGATCAAAAGGGTTGACTAGGGAATATGTATTTTGGAAGGTCATGAAAGTGTTCAATTCTTTTTTCAAGCCAAGGAAATCCTATAGTCACTTCTCAAGTAAAATTACACCTAGAGTTTCGCCTAGACAACACTCAGGGCAAGTTCTAGACTGAGTGGCACGGAACTTGGACTTGCAATTACAAATTTCTCACCACTCACAGCTAAAGGATTGTTACAGAAACCGAGTCGAGGGCCCACAACGACCTTAGTCATATTTTGAGTAACAAAAATGGTCCCGAAGAACCACCCGATGATTATCAGCCAACACAAGAGTCTCTAGATCGTCACTATCACCATCCTAAACACAACGATTTGTCTTTGACCATGGGATCAAAGGCAACTGTGTTAGGCCCAAGTGAAGCTTTTCTTGAGGCACTGTTATTGAAAAAAAACAACAAGAAAAGGAAAAACAGACTCAAACCCTTAAGAAGGTTTTCACACCGTCCATCCTTGGGAAGAGCCACCCGGTTCACACAAGTTCCACCTTTGGAAAGAACCGTGGCGTTATGAAAACCAAATGCTTATTGCTTACACGAAAACCAAACAAGAAGCTATGAAAGAAAAATAAGAAGCTATAAAATAGAAAAGAAATGCATAAAGTAAAGTAAAGTGAGTGGGATAGAATGAATATGTACAATAGGGGAATTATATGAATATACATAGGGGATGAATATTTACAATGGATAGTTAACTTATACATACCAAAATGGAAAATAACATAAATAAAAAGAAGAAAAAGGCTGCTGCTGTGGCTCTATAGGGTCGGCTAGTAGCATCTCCAATGGAATCTGATCACCCGTTAGCTTGTCGACCTCCTTTCTCAACCTAGCCACCTCCTCCTTTGACGCCCGAGTCTTCCTCAGCTTCTTTGTTTCTTTGGCCAACTTTGTCAATGCACTTTCATGTGCACCCACCGCGTCCAGGATTTTCTTCTGGTTATCCAAAATTTCTTTTAGAGTTTCCTCAATGGACTTCGGGACCTGTGGTGGGGGGGGGG
>ML313364.1:45921-70022 GCA_005239505.1 Nicotiana paniculata
GGGAGTAGCTGGGGCTGCCACAACTGTAGAAATTGCAGTCAACTTTGTAGTAGTTGACTGCATCCAATTGGTGAGACTCATCAGTGTTAGGTTCAGCCGGTGAGCAGTCATGGGATAGGCTCCGGAGGAGGGAATGTCAGTGGCAGTGGAGGTAGATGGTCCTGGAACCTCCTCTGGAATGGCAGGCTGGGGAAGGGAAGGTTCCACCACCACCACTGGCTCTTCAGACTGGCTAGTGGAGGCAACATACTTTCCCTTTGACTTCTTTTTAGGGTTGTCCTCATCCTTCAAATCATACCAGGAAAAAGGTGCTTTGGGATTTACTTTGGTGTCAAAGCGCTTCTTAGTGACCTCCTAGTCTTCACAGTAAATAATCAGATAATGAGGAAAAGGATAAGAAGTATCACCTGTGATGACAACCCGACTAATGACCTTAGACATCACATTCCCCACGTTGATGGGGATACCCAGCCATGATAGATGCCACCAACATAACCCGACTGAGGGGGAGGGTCTGGTCATGATGGGTCGGGTCTAGCTTGCTGCATACAAAAGTGTCCCACCCTTTTGCTTCGAAGTTAAGGGTCTTCTTGGTGATAGTCTTCCCAGTAGTTAGCCACTCAGGAGTCTCCCCGGGTTTAGCCAAGTGTAAAGCCAACCAATTTCTAGCAGCATCCTTTTCTACTAGTTTCTCCCGGTACAAGGAATTATCCACATCATCCATCTCCAAATAGTCATTGAGTGAAGCTCCGTCAAAAGGCACTGTGAGATTGCGAACTTGGGATGCCTTTGAGTCCTTTTCAAGAAATAGCAAATTAGTGTAGAACTCTTCACTATGTGCTCATTTGCATCCGGGAGATGCTCAGTGAAGTAAGACCACCCTTTTCTGTCTCTGAACTGCTACCTCACGTTGGGGTTGTAGGTAGACAAATCTTTCAGTGAAAAGGTACGCTCTGGAATAAGTGACCGTGCAGTCCACAATTCCCTGAATCTGTGAAAGTCTTTCTCACTGACAAACCGATCTTTCCACGCATCCAGATTCCGAGTGCGCTCGACCCCTTCAACCACCTGTTCATCTCCCTTGCTATCACTTGAATTCTCCCCAGATTAGGAAGTTGTAGGGGAAGTGGAATATGAGTGTGCACTGGAGGCAGATTTTGCTGGGGAAGCTGCTTGTGCTGGAGCCGGGAGAGATGATACAGGGTCCATTGGGGATGACTGCGATGAGGCCTCATTTGACGGAGCATACTCATTTCCCGGTGGTGAAGAAGGAGAGTCTGTAACCCGACTGGGCCGTCGGGATGACTGAGGGGGAATTGAAACTTTGGACGGTTGTCTTGGTGCCCCCGGACCTCTCCCCCTTTGAGATTCTCCTCTACCAGTGTTTTTACGTCTGCCTCCTCGAGATAGTACCATTGCCTGAAAAGTACACATAAGTGAACATAGTCAGTTTCCCGAGCATTGTTGTGTAGACACTTCAGTAATCAATGAAGAATAAGTGCACTGGTTTTAGGCCACCGCGGACCGCGAAAAGTCAACCGCGGACCGCGGTGGAGACCCTATGATGAGCAAGACACACTGGAATTCACATCGGGGGTCATGAAAAACCGGCCACCGCCGCTGCCGTGAAGTTAGATCCAATGTAGTATCAGTTCTGAAAGGCAGGGACCGCGAACCGCGAAAAGTTGACCGCAGTCCGCAAAAAAGGGACCGCGGACCGCGAAATGGGATATTTACCTAGGGTTTCTAGGTTTTGAATTTTCTACGCTAAAGTGTTCATTTAGATGAGCCCTACACAAGTAATCAATGTAATTGCATTCCAATGGACTATCATGAACCTATTTGGGCTAACCCTAACATTTTACAAGCCTAAGAAGAGAAAAATTATGAAAAAGAAGATGAAAAATAAAGAAATATAGAAATTAAGAAGTTAATGAAGCAAAAATACACTTACTAGATGCTTGGATGATAGTATGAATGTGAGCAATGAAGTTCAGAGAATGCAGGAGTAAGACACGGTTGAAGGGGGCTTTGAAAAGCTACAGTGCGAAAAGTATGAATTAAAACCCTAGTGGCCTATTTATACAGAAGAGATGGGGACTACCCATTTTACCTACCGCGGACTGCGAAAAATCGACCGCGGTCCGCGGTCAGTCAGTTGTTTATGGCTTAGGAGAAAGCTCATCGCGATCCGCAAATAATCAACCGCGGTCGCGGTGCGTTTGGCTCAGAAAGGCATCCTTCAGTTAAATGGGCTTCATAGACCGCGACTGCGAAGCAGTTTCCATTGAGCTATTATTGCAGCCTTTTGACTTCGCGGACCGCGAAGAGGAGATTGCGGCCGCGAAGTCAATTCCAGTAAGGTTCTGTTTCTATACTCAACCAAATTTCCTGTGTCAAAATCATCCTGCACATCCAAAAACCAGTTAGTATAAAAGTGAAACCTATTCTACCAAGAAAAAAAAATAAACGAAAGTAAAGACACATGGGTTGCCTCCCAAGAAGCGCCTGATTTAACGCCGCGGTACGACACATTTTACCGGGATCATTTGAGATGAAGAAGTGCCACCACGTGGCTATCATCAACTTTGCCAAGATAGTGTTTTACCCGGTGACCATTTACTCTGAAGACTTCACCACTTTTGTTCTTAAGGTCAAGAGCCCCAAATGGAGTAACAAATACCACTTCAAACGGCCCACTCCACTTTGACTTGAGTTTTCCGGGAAATAGCCTCAACCGAGAATTGAACAATAAGACCAAATCACCAACCTTGAACTCTTTACCTCAAGCATATTTGTCATGTAAGTAATTCATTTTGTCCTTATACAAGGACAAACTGGAGTACACATGGAACCTAAACTCATCCAACTCATTCAATTGCTCCACCCGAAGATTTGCAGCTACATCCTATTCCAAGTTCAACTTTTTCAAGGCCCACATAGCCTTGTGATCCAATTCCACCGGAATGTGGCATGCTTTTCCAAAGACCAAGCGATATAGGGACATCCCAATTGGGATCTTTTAGGCGGTCCGGTAAGCTCAAAGAGCATCATCTAATTTCTTAGCCCACTCGGTCCTATTGGCATTGACCGTTTTGGATAATATGCTCTTTATCTCTCTATTAGACACTTCAACTTGGCCACTAGCCTGAGGGTGGTACGGGGTAGTGACTTTATGATTGAACCCATGCTTGGAAAGCAAGGAGTCAAAAGCTTTGTTGCAAAAAATGTGACCCCCCGTCACTGATGATGGCTCGTGGAGTGCCAAACCTAGTAAAGATATTCTTCTTGAGAAAGACTATCACACTCCGTGCTTCATTGTTTGGTAAGGCTATGGCCTCCACCCATTTTGACACATAATCAACCGCAACCAAAGTGTACGTGTTCCCACATGAACTCATGAATGGCCCCATGAAGTCGATGCCCCAAACATCAAAGATATCTACCTCAAGAATCGAATTTAAAGGCATTTCATCCTTTTCGAAAATTCCCCCGGCTCTTTGGCATTCATCACACCTCTTCACTAGGTCACTAACATCCTTATACAAAGTGGGCCAAAAGAACCCACAACTAAGCACTTTAGAAGCAGTTCTCACCTCCGTGATGACCATTATATGGTGAGGAGTGGCAAGAATCAAGGATATCTAGTTGCTCTTCCTCTGGTACACATCGCCGGATCACCCCATCGGTGCAAATCTTGAATAAATAAGGCTCGTCCCAATAGAAATCCAAGCTATCCCTTCGAAGCTTCTTCCTTTGGTTAGAAGCGAGCTCACAAGGGACAACTCAGGTGACGAGGAAATTAGTAATATCTGCGAACCATGGCATTTCTCTCATTGACATTGAAAGGAGTTGTTCATCCGGAAAACTATCATTGATCTCAAGTCCGTCATAAGGACGTCCTTGCTCCTCCAACCGGGACAAATGATCGGCTACTTGATTCTCACTCCCTCTTCGGTCCACGATCTCTAAATCAAACTCTTGTAATAAAAAAACCCATCTCATAAGTCTTTCCTTGGAATCCTTCTTGGTCATAAGGTACCAGAGTGGTGCATGGTCAGTGTGAACTATGACTTTGGCACCCATCAAATAAGGGCGAAATTTTTCCATGGCAAAGACTATAGCTAGAAGCTCTTTCTACGTGACTGTGTAGTTCATTTGAGCAGAATTCATTGTCTTGCTGGCATAGTAGTTTGGAGAAACACTTTGTTCACCCTTTTTCCAAGCACATCACCCACAACAACATCACTTGCATCATACATAAGCTCAAAGGGTGCACTCCAATCCGGCACCGTGATAATGGGAGTGGTGGTGAGCTTGTGTTTTAAGAGTTCAAAAGCTTGTATACAATGCTCATCAAAACTGAATTTAGCATCCTTCTCTAACAGCTTGCATAATGGATTCACTACCTTAGAGAAATCTTTGATAAACTGCAGGTAAAAACCGGCATGGCCAAGAAAGCTACGGACTCCTCTCACTGAAATAGGTGGTGGAAATTTTGAAATAACCTCGATCTTTGCCTTATCAAACTCAATGCCATTCTTTGAAATCTTATGGCCCAGAAATATTCCTTCTTCCACCATGAAGTGGCATTTTTCCCAATTCAAGACCAAATTCGTTTCTTCACACCGAGCAAGGACTCTATCAAGATGACTCAAGCATTCATCGAAAGAATCCCCGACGACACTAAAGTCATCCATAAATACTTCTAGAAAGTCCTCCACCATGTCGGTGAAGATTTCCATCATACATCTTTGGAAAATGACTGGGGCATTACAAAGTCGGAATGGCATGCGAGCAAAGGCAAAAATTCCATATGAGTAAGTGAAGGTAGACTTCTCTTGATCCTCCAGGGCTATCAAAATTTGATTATATCCAGAATACCCGTAAAGAAAATAATAAAAGGCCCGACCTGCGAGCCTATCCAACATTTGATCCAGGAATGGTAAAGGAAAATGGTCTTTGCGGGTTACCATGTTGAGCTTGCGGTAGTCCATGCACACCCGCCATCCGGTGACTGTTCTTGTAATAATGAGCTCATTTTTATCATTTTTTATCGCTGTCATTCCACCTTTTTTCGGAACGCATTGGACCGGAGAAGTCCAAGCACTATCCGAAATTGGATAGACAACACCCGCATCAAGCCATTTTATAATATCCTTTTTCACCACATCTTGCATAGATTCATTGAGTCTTCTTTGATTTTCAATGGAGGGTTTGGTTCCATCCTCCAATATGATCTTATGCATGCAAAAGGCGGGGCTAATACCCCAAATATCAGCCAAGGTCCAACCGATTGCTTTCTTCCTCCTCCTTAGCACTTTTAAAGTTGAGTCAACTTGCATTTGGGTTAGGCAAGAGGAAAGAATAACTGGTAAAGTGCAATAGAGACCAAGGTATTCATACCTGAGCTGGGAAGGAAGCGGCTTCAACTCCAGATTCAGAGGTTCTTCAATGGATGCCTTTGTTGGTGGGGTCTTCCTGTTCTCCAAGTCCAATGACAATTTCCTGGGAGCATAAGAATAATACCCCATGACTTGAAGGGCATGGGTGCTCTCAAGCACACCATCCACCACTAAGTCCTCGTGATTCAACAAGGCAAACTCCACAGGATCATCAACATGGATCATAGCACTGGCATTGTCAATAATAACCTCGGACACGAGATCCATAAAAGAGCAAACTTCAGTACTATTGGGATGCTTCATAGATTTGCAAACATGGAAGACCACTTTTTCATCACCAACTCTGAATGTAAGTTCCCCAACTTCAACATCGACCAAGGCCTTCCCGGTGGCAAGGAAAGGCCTCCCCAAGATAATAGGGACCTCAAAATCAACCTCACAGTCGAGGATAACAAAATCTGCTGGCAATATGAATTTGTCCACTCTCACTAAGACATCATCAATAATACGTAGGAGCCTCTTCATTGATCTATCCGCCATTTGCAATCGCATAGAGGTCTCCCTAAGTTGTCCAATCCCCAAAGTCTTGAACATAGAATATGGCATCAAATTTATGCTTGCCCCAAGATCACATAGGGCTTTTGCAAAGTCTGCACTCCTAATTGTGCAAGGAATAGTGAAGGCACCCGGATCTTCAAGTTTTGGTGCCATGGAGTGAATAATAGCACTCACTTGGTGAGTCATCTTAATGGTCTCACACTCCATGTACCGCTTTTTAGTCACCAAGTCCTTCATGAACTTAGCGTAACCTGGAATTTTCTCCAAGGCCTCAACCAATGGAATATTTATGGTATGACTCTTCATCATATCAAAGAACTTTTTAAACTGGGTCTCTTGCTTCTATTTTTCCAATCTCTGAGGATAGGGAGGAGGTGGCCTAGGCAATGGTGCCTTTGGGGCCACCGGTTCCGGCATGTCAATTATGTGCTCCCTAGATGGGTTCACATTTCTACCCAAATCTTCCCCATTGTCATGAATGTCAATTATTACCTCACCTTCAATTGGCTCATCTATTGCTTGTTCCACATCAACTGGTAACTCATCTTGGGGTACAACTTCATCATCAATAACAACCTTCTTTGGCCCCTAAGTACTTGATTCACCACCTTTTCCACTCCGAGTAGTTACTGCCATAGCATGACCGGTGTTGTTGTTGTTCCCACCCTTGGGTTTCACTACCATATCACTTGGTAGTGCGCCCTTCGGGCGTGTGTTTAGGGCATGTGAAATGTGGCCCATTTGTACTTCAAGATTTCGGATAGAAGTAGTGTGAGAGGATATCTGGCATCGAATTCTGCATTTCTCTCCATCATATGTTTGAACATGTTTTCTATCCGACCCATTTCCGAGCTTGAAGAACTTTGTCCATGAGATTGATATGGAGGGGGATTGCTTGGTTGTTGGTACATCGAGGGTCTTTGAAAACCCGACCCCCGACTACCTTCGCCTCCCCAATTGTTTTTGTTATTTCTTCCATTCCAATTCCCCTCATTGTTGTTCCCCCATTGTCGGTCATTATTGTTGTTCCATTGATGATCATTGGTATTGCTCCAATTTCTAGCATTTTTATTGTTCCAGTTTCGTGGCCTTTGGTTCCCCCAGTTTTGCGTATTACCTTGCCCTTGGTAGTTGTTTGCATACATAACATCCTTATCTTTGTCATTATAACTTTCATCTTGTTCATGAACACTTGGCCCTTGATCACCTTGATCACCGTGGTTTTGCCTAACATTCCCCCGAGGTCTCCTTTGGTTTCCTTGCATATGAACTCCTTCCATAGCATTTACTTGCTTCGACCCTTGCAATTGTTGGAGTTGGGCTTTAGCAAGTTGGTTCATGGTTGTTGTGAGATCGGCAATTGCTTGCCCTTGTTCTTGGAGTTCCTTGTGGAGACTATTCACACCGGTTTCCCCTTGAGGCACATTTTCTCTACTTTTCCAAGACGAAGATGTGTCGGCCATTTCATCAAGAATTCACATGCCTCTGGGTATGTCAACTTCATAAAATTACCACCGGCCAATTGGTTGACCACACATTGATTTACCGTGTTGATTCCCTGGTAGAATGTTTGTTGTATCATAGCCTCGGTCATGTCATTGTTAGGACACTCCTTGACTATGGTTCTATAGCGTTCCAATATTTCATGTGGTGGCTCGTTTGGCTCTTGTTTGAATGCCAAAATCTCATCTCGAAGGGACGCCATGTGGCTTGGGAAAAAGAACTTTGCAATAAATTTGTCCGCGAGCTCGTCCCAAGTGGATATAGAATGGTTTGGGAGACGCTCAAGCTAATCCAATGCATTTCCCCTAAGTGAGAACGGAAACAACCGTAATCGTAATGCGTCCTCAGACACATTAGTTTGCTTACTCCCCCAACATGTATCAACAAAGCCTTTGAGATGCTTATAGGCATTCTGGTGGGCGGCTCCGGTGAAGTATCCTCTTTGATCTAGGAGAGTGAGTATAACATTTGTGATTTGGAAGTTCCCCACTCGAATCCTTGGCGGGACTATTGCACTAGCGTACCCCTCGTTTGGAAGGACCCGAGGAGCAACTTTAGGAGCTGGAGGTGGGGGAGGGTCTGGGACATCATCCTGTATATTGTCCTGTCGGCCTCTTCTTTGTGGAGGAATTTGATTAATTTCATCTTATTGATTGTCATAAACCTCCTCCCCCGGAATCACATTTCCTAGCGGATCGGCCATTGTACCTAAGTAAACAAAACAAGGAAGTTAAAAATAGAAGGAAAGAAAAACACACTATGCTTCTAGTCACAGATATAGTCACACCGTTAAAGCTCCCCGGAAACGGCGCCAAAAGGTGACCATGCCTCACCCACACTACTATATAAGTATGAAGGCAAGGATCGTGTAGCTTTTACCCTAATGGACGGGATCGAATCCACAGGGAGCCTACAATGGGAGTGAGTGTATAAGTGATCTAAAAGGGTCGAGTGTTTCTAATTTCACTTCTAATCATTTGTTGGTGTTGAACTATGCTAAGTGTATTCTATTGTTTGTAAGCTAATTAATGACTAACTTTGTTTTTGTTGTTGTTTTTTGATATTTATAAAGGCACTAGGGTCATGACCATTGCCTAGGTGGATACACAACGGGGTTCAATTCTAAGGTCGGGGAATTGGCTAGGGATACAGCTATAATCAATGCACGAAGGTGATCACTCTAGACCTCTCGGTAGTCTGAGTGATTTTACCCTAATTTCCCCTCTCGAGGTCAATTGGGTGCCAATTAATCAAGCAATTCAGGATTACGTAGGGTGTTACTCTCTCAAGGTTTAACCCGTTAATTAGGGATCAAGTAGGGTTTGACCAGTTCTGGGTTCAACCCCATTGATTGGGACTACCAATCTCTTGGTAATGCCCTA
Organism: Nicotiana paniculata; assembly: GCA_005239505.1. NCBI lineage: Eukaryota > Viridiplantae > Streptophyta > Magnoliopsida > Solanales > Solanaceae > Nicotiana > Nicotiana paniculata. The sequence goes on from ML313364.1 coordinate 54,770, forward strand.
ATTTCCTATTAGGCTAATTTCTAGACTCAAGTCTTCTTTCTCAAGAAAGACCCAAGTCATCAAAAGGTTAATTAGTGTTTGTAACCACTAGTTATAGCAATAAAAATCTTGAACTAGCCTAAATAGCCAACACCCATTAATTTTTCAACCTTAATTTCAAAAACCCATTACATACCCACACTAGGGTTGAGCCACAACCCTAGCTAATGGGTCTAACTACTCATAATCAAAGATGAAAACAATGGTAGAGAAGAAGAATAACCCATTAAATTGATTCCTAACAATTAAATTGAAGTTTTCAATGTTAAAAATGCAAGAACAAAGCTAAAGAGATAAAAACCCTAAAATATTCACGTGCTCTCTACTTCAGAAATTACAAAATAGTCTATTTATAGTCTGCCAAATTTTCGGACAAAAATACCCCTACGGGACCACTGCGGACCGCAAAAACACGACCGCGGTCCGTGAAGACAATGAGGCTATTGAGCTGCTGATCTTCTGGTAAGGTTCAACCGTGGACCGCGAAATGTGGACCGCAGCCGCGGTGGATACTTGTAACAATTCTTGAGCTCATTGGAATGCCACCGCGGACCGTGAAATGTGGACCGCGGCCGCGGTGGAGACTTGTATTATTTCCCAAGATCACTGGAATGCCACCACGAACCGCGAAATGAGGACCGCGCCCGCGGTGGAAACCTTCCTTGTGCTCAACCTTGAGGTATTGAATTGCAAGTCCAAGTCCCGTGCCAATAAGTCTAGAACTTGCCCTGAATGTTTGTCTAGGCAAAATCCTAAGTGTAGCTCAACTTGAGAAGTGATTGTAGGCTCTCCTTGGTCCCATTTGGACTTTGAAAGCTTCCATAGCCTACCAATATGATATCCCTAGTCAACCCCTTTGAGCCTAAGCCTTTTTCATTCAATAGCCACATTACAAGACTTTATCCATTTTACAATGACCCTCTCTTGGCACCCAATCTTTCCTTAGCATTCATGTTGAACAATACACAAAATCATAAGTTTGGGGGAGAGACGAGGAACTTCAAGTGATGAAAGGTTCAAAGAACAAAAAGAATTGATGAGAAAGAAAGGCAAAGAAAAGGATAAAAAGCTAAAGAAATATGTCAAAAAGAAAGAAAAGGTTGAAGGGATACAAAGAGAACAATGTTGAAAGGAATGGAATGATGAGAAAAGGAGAAAATGATCGTGATGCGTAAGAAAGAGTGACAATGTGTCTCTCTAGTTCCCCTAAGGAAGAAGAAAATGACTCAAAGAGTCAAAAAGGCATGAGCCGAAATGAGAAAATGGAGTGCTTAAGGAAATATGAACCCATCATAGTTCATTATGACCTACCTTGATCCAAAATCCTTCATTGCATCCCGCTTAAGCACTATATGATTTCAGGTTGAGTGAGCTTACATTAGTGGTGATTTACATAAGGGGCAAGCCTATGGTGCTTAAATCCAAACTTGTTGCATTCTTTTGAGATTGATGAGAGCACTTCTTTACAATCCTTGATTTGAGTGATGCATTCTAAAAAGTGAGATTTGCTAAAGGAGAGTAGAGGAGAAGGATTCTGGGATCCACAATGACCTACGTGAGAGAGCGAGCTTCATTGATAAATTGAGTCAACTCTTGATGATATTGCGTCACATTAGAACTATGGAACTCAAAAGGTCATAGCAGGATATTGTTGATAATGCATTTGTGTTGAGGGTAATTGTTAGTCCTAATTGATGCTTGATGAAGTCACCTTAGGACTGGTAAAATTTTCCTTTCTTTTCCTTGTGGAGGTGGGAATTACCTTGTTTGCTTGAGGACAAGCAAAATCTTAAGTTTGGGGGAGTTGATAAGTATTTTCTCTCTTTTACTTAGGTTTTGGGTTAACAATGCGTAAAGGTATTCCCAAAGACTAACTTAATGTGCTTGTTTGCATGGTTTGTTCGAAATGAGGCAAAGAAGCCATAATCAACTCATGAAGGAGTCAAACTTGCACAAATCCAAGGCCGAGAACAAGAGCGCTGAGAGTGGTAGAAAAGCGCGGCCACGTAAGGACCAACAGCTCACATTGAGCGCTGAGGCGGCCACAAATACGCGGCTCGCGAGAGTGAGTTTTAGAGAGGCTGTTTTTGAGCACAAGACTCAAAGCTGACAGCGATGGAAAAGAGCATCCGTGAAATATATGGCGCGGCCGCGATGGTTATTACGCTGAGAGCGTGATTCAGAGTTCAGAGACTTTACAACTCAGGCTTAAATGCAGAATGCGGTCCATGTCCAAATTACGCAGATGCAAAGGAAGCTCACATGAACACAGTCAATATTACACGGTCCGCGAAACTAAGCTAAACACAAGCCCAGAATTGAAGAAACATGGACCACACTCACTATTACACGACCGCGAAAACCCAAGTGCGGGCGCGATTAGAAATACGCGTCCGCGAATCCTCCGTAGGGCAATTTTGTCCAAAAATTTCAACTTAGTATAAATAGACCTTTTTGACAATTTTAGGTTAAGTTTTGTTTAGCTGAGTACGTGAAACTGCTGGTGTTCCCATTTTGGGCAATTTTAGAGTAGATTCACCTTCAAGCTTTAGAATTTCATCTTTCAATTTAATATTATGGCTTATATTTCATCTTTATCTTTGATTTCTGCTATTATTATGAGTAGCTAGACCTCATAGCTAGGGTTGTGACCCAACCCTAGTGTGGGTATTTAATGGGTCTTAAATTTTAGGGCTTAATTGTTTATGGGTTAGTGATATTTAGCCTAATTCATGCTCTAATTGTAGAATTAGTGGTTACAAACACTGACTCATGCCTTTGTGACTTAGGCTCTTCTTGAGAAAGAGGGACTAAGTATAGGAAAGTTAGGCTAACAAGGAATTGGGTTGAATTCAAGAGATTGATAGCCATAATTAAAGGTTAAACCTAGAGATAGTAATACCCGACTTGATCCAATTTCACTTGCATTGTATTAGCACCCATTTGGGCTTGAGAAATCCAAATCGAGCAAAGTCACTCAAACTACCGAGAGGTATAGAGTGAGCACTTTTGTGTGATGGTTATATCACGACCCCAATCATAACAAGCGTGTCCTAAATTCTTGATACCCATTAGATACTCACCTAGGCGAAAGTCACTTCCCTAGTGCCTTTTAATCCCTGAAAACTTTCACAAAGATATTGTACTTAGATTACTCTTAGCATTCAATAGTATAAAATTAGAATAGAATCAATCACAACAATGTTGGAAGTGCAATTAGAAATAACACGCACATCTAGATTAGTTCGATACCCGATTCCAAACTAAATTAACTCCCTGTGGAAATTGATCCTGACCTCATCGGGTAAAACTGTATCAACCACTCCTCGCTACTATATAATAGTGTAGAAGAAGATAAAGAAGATAGACGAGAAGATAAGGGGTTAGAGCCGATCAAAACACTACGGGGAATGCCATGTACGTTACTACAAGAAGTGGAAAAGGTGTGAATGAATCTATCTCAAGTCAAAGTCAACTTGTGGATGATGAGAAAGTGGTAGAAGAAGAGGATATCCCGAAGAATATTTTGCAAGAATATGATAAAGTGCGGATTGATATTGATGACATGGTGGAAGAGACTCAAGAGGATGTGAACCCGTCTAGGGATCACGTGATTGATAAACCGAAACCGGTTGTTCAAAGATCTAAGACACCATTGCATAAGTCACCTCCTCCCTATCCTCAAAGGCTTGCCAAGAAAAATTGCGAGAATCAATTCAAGAAGCTCATTGATATGACGAAGAGTCTCTTTATAAATGTGCCTTTGGTTGAAGCTTTGGAGCAAATTCCCGGATATGCTAAGTTTATGAAAGACTTGGTGACAAAGAAGAGATCGATGAATTTTGAAATTATCAAAGTCACTCACCAAGTGAGTGCAATTGTGCATTCAATGGATCCAAAGTTGGAAGATCCCGATGCTTTTACTATTCCTTGTATTATTGGCCTTTGTGATCTTGGGACAAGTATCAACTTGATGCCTTATTCGGTTTTCAAGACATTGGGAATTGGGAAACCAAGACCCACATATATGAGATTGCAAATGTCCGATCGTACAATGAAGAGACCGTTGGGGGTGATTGAGGATGTATTGGTTCGAGTTGACAAGTTCATTCTCCCAGTAAATTTTGTGATTCTTGATTGTGGAGTGGAGTATGAGGTTCCGATATTCTTGGTAGACTTTTCCTTGCTACGTGGAAGGCGCTTGTTGATGTGGAAGCCGGTAAACTCACTTTCCGGGTGGGTGATGAAAAGGTGGTGTTCCACGTGTGCAAATCTATGAGGCAACCGAATAGCAATGGAGTGTGTTCATTCGTGGACTTGGTGACCGATGTGATTATTTATGATACTAGTGCCACGATGAATGTTGATGATATGTTGGAGGCCGTCTTGCTTAACCTTGATGATGACGAGATGGATGGCTTTGTGGTATGTGTGAACTCATTGCAAGGAATGGGGTCGTACACTTATGAACCCCGCAAATTGTCTTGGTATCTTGAAAATAGGAAAACTCCTCCACGAAAGCCCTCAATAGAGGAGCCTCCTATTTTGGAGTTGAAGCCATTACCTCCACATCTCAGGTATGAATTCCTTGGCCCTTGTTCTACTTTACCGGTTATTCTTTCCTCTTGCTTGACTAACGTGCAGGTAGACTCTACATTGGCGGTGCTACAAAAGAGGAAGAAGGCTATTAGATGGACATTGGTGGATATTCGGGGAATAAGCCCCGCATTTTGCATGCACAAGATTAATTTGGATGAGGATTCCAAACCTCCATTGAACATCAAATGAGACTATGAAACAATGCAAGAGATGGTAAAAAAGGAGATCATAAAGTGGTTGGATGCCGGGGTTGTCTACCCCATTTCCGACAGTTCGTAGACCTCTCCGGTGCAATTTGTTCTGAAGAAGAGGGTATCACTGTGGTCACCAATGATAAAAATGAGTTGATTCCAACAAGAACGGTGACCGGATGGAGAGTATGCATGGACTTTAGTCACAAGGAAAGACCATTTTCCACTTCCCTTTCTTGACCAAATGCTTGATCGATTGGACGACAAGGCGTTCTATTGTTTTCTAGGTGGATATTTGGGCTAAAATCAAATCCTTATTGCCCCGGAGATCAAGAGAAAACAACTTTCACTTGTCCCTATGGCACCTTCCTTTCAAGCGAATGCCATTCGACTTATGAAATGCATCGACAACTTTCCAATGGTGTATGATAGCGATCTTTACGTATATGGTAGAAGAATACCTTGAAGTCTTCATGGATGAATTTTTGGTAGTCGGGGATTTGATGATTGCTTGAAAAATTAGGATAAAGTATTGGCAAGGTGTGAGGAAATTAACTTGGTGTTGAATTGGTGAAATGCCATTTCATGGTCGAGGAGGGTATTGTCCTTGGCCACAAGATTTCAAAGAAGGGGATTGAGTTTAACAAGGCGAAAATAGAGGTGATTTTTTAACTTCCACCTCCAACATCCGTGAAGGGAGTGTAGAGTTTCTTGGGTCATGCGGGTTTCTACCGGCGGTTCATCAAGGATTTTCCAAAGTGGTGAACCCCTTATGTAAGCTTTTGGAGAAAGATTCTAAATTTCACTTCAATGATGATTGCATGAGAGCATTTGAATTTCTCAAGTTCAAGTTGACAGCTACTCCCATTATCACCGCCCCAAATTGGAGCATGCCTTTTGAGCTCATGTGTAATGCTAGTCATGTGGCAGTTGGAGCAGTTTTGGGGCAACGTATCAACAATATCTTTCATCCCATATACTATGCTAGTAATACCATGAATGATGCCCAATTCAATTACACTGTGACCGAAAAAGATCTCCTTGATATTGTTTTTGCTATGAAGAAGTTCCACCCGCACTTGATGGGTACAAAGGCGATTCTACACACAGGTCATGCGACACTTCGGTACCTTATGAGCAAGAAAGATCCAAAAACTCGGTTGATGAGATGGGTGATTTTATTTCAAGAGTTCGATATAGACATCCAAGACCAAAATGAAGTGAAAATCAAGTGGCGGACCACTTGTCTCGTTTGGAGGAGGATGGGAGGCTGCATGATGACCTTGAAATCAATGACTCCTTCCTCGATGAGAAACTCCTAGCCATTTCAATGACAGAGATTCCATGGTTCGCAGATCTAGCAAATTTTCTGGTGAGTGGTATTATCCTGAATGAGTTCTCTTCAAACCAAAGGAAGAAGCTCAAACGGAATTGTCAAGACTATTATTGGGATAAATCATATCTCTTCCAGATTTGTACTTATGGAGTGATTAGAATATGTGTGCCGGAGGAGGAACAAGTTGAAATTCTTGGGGCTTGTCATTCGTCACCATATGGTGGTCACCATGGTGGAGCAAGAACAACGACCAAAGTGTTAAGTTGCGGGTTCTATTGGTCCACTCTCTACAAGGATGCAACTGATATAGTCAAGTGCTATGATGAATGTCAAAGGGCCGGTAGAATCTCAAAGAAAAATGAAATTCCCCTTACCACCATCTTGGAGATTGATATTTTTGATGTGTGAGGTATTGACTTCATGGGACCGTTTGTAAGCTCTTGTGGGAACACCTACAGTTTGGTGGCGGTTGATTATGTGTTAAAATGGGTTGAGGTCTTTGGTCTAGCCAACAACGAAGCAAGAAGTGTGGTGGCATCTTTGAAAAAGAACATTTTCACAAGGTTTGGTACTCCGCGGGCTATCATAAGCGATGGGGGTCACATTTTTGCAACAAAGTTTTTGACACCTTGCTTAGCAAGTATGATTTCACTCATAAAGTTATGACTCCATATCACCCTCAAGCAAGCGGACAAGTGGAAGTCTCCAACCGAGAGATCAAGAGTACTTTGTCGAAAATAATGAATGCTAATCGGACTGATTGGTCAAAGAAGCTTGATGATGTACTATGGGCTTATAGGACTGCTTTCAAAACGCCTATCAGGATGTCTCCATACCGGTTGGTGTTTGGAAAAGCTTGTCATCTTCCGGTGGAACTTGAGCACAAGGCTATGTGGGCTTTGAAGAATTTAAATCTTGATTGGGATGCAACTTCCACCTTGCGGGTCGCACATTTTAATGAACTAGATGAATTCTGGTACCATGAATATGCAAGTTCATCCTTGTACAAAGAAAGAATGAAGTACATTCATGATAGATACATCCAAAATAGGGAATTCAAGGGGGGCGATCTTATTTTGTTGTTCAACTCACGATTGAGGATGTTTCTCGGAAAGCTGAAATCCAAATGTAGCGGTCCCTTTGAAATTGTGGGTATAACACCTTTTGGTGCATTCGACTTGAAAAACAAAAATGATGAGGTATTCCGAGTCAATGGTCACCGGGTGAAGCATTACTTGGGAAAAACTGATGATGGCCACGTGGTAGCAGTGATTCATTTGAAGTGATTGTAATCTGCGTCATGCTGCGATGTAAAATCAGGCTCTTCTTGGGAGGCAACCCATGTTTCTTTTTCTTATTTTTTTCTTCCTTTTTAGTTAGGTCTTATTTTGTGCTAACTAGAATTGAAGTGTGTTGTAGTAATGTCTGTGCTTTGCAGGAACTGGGCTCAGAAAAATCAGCAAAGTGTGGAAAAAGTACGGACCACACATGCTTTGTGCGGACCGCATAATTTTGAACGCTACAACAGAAGACAACTGAGGCCGCACAATTCTTGTGGACCGCTCAAGTTGAGATGGAAAAATTGAAAACTCTCTGAAGTTTGTCTGTCGGAGAATTTGTCAAAGTGTGGCCGCACAAGGAAATCTGCGGTCCACACCAAAATTTGCAGTCGCACACTAAAATCCGAGGATCGCATATCAACTGAGGGAAACTGAGAACCAGGTAATAGAGTGCGGACTACACAAGGAATTCTGCAGCCGCACTCGACTCTTGAACTATTAGCCCCTTCGGATAGTATAAATAGTATCCCTAAGGCTACTGTTCAAACTTTCCATTCTCTGAGAACTCAACACAAAGGCTAAAAATTTTCACACTAACGAATCAATCACCTGCCACTTAATTGAGCATCTTAGATCAGTCCTTAACACCAATTTGTCACTTGTATGTTCAAAAATCATTTTAAAAATATTTTAATTATCTTAGTTAGTTTAGAATTTATTATTTATTTAGGACCATTTGTCAATTTCATGTCTATGTGGGGTGTAATTTGTGTTAGGTGAACTCTTAGTTGCTATTTGGGGAATGGGTAACTAGTTTATCGTGCTTAATTGCTTCTACCATGTCTGATTTGTGCATAAAAATGGAAATCATAAAGGACTGTGCCTGTTCAAATTTTAAAATGTGCGGCCGCACAAGGAATACTATGGTCCGTAGAATAGAAAGCTTAGGGCACTTGGTCAGGCAAAAGTGCAGACCGCACTTGAAATTTTGCGGTCCACAGAAATTCAATTGTGGTCGCAGATCGAGGCATTCTCTGTCATCAGAGAGTTGCCAATTTTAAGGACTTCCATGTGCGTCCTCACTCAAAAATATGTGATCCGCATTTTAGATGTGCGACCGCACTTGCAAATTGTGCGGTCCACACAACTAAGTCTGCAGCCGCACTTGTAATTGTGCAGACCGCACTTCCCCACCCTGCAACATATTCTATTTTGCAATTTTATGTTTACCTGCACTTGAAATAGAACTGACTCTTGCTGCTATTTTGTGCAGAATATGGTTAGATCACGTGGTCTGGTGACACATATAAAGGGAGAGGTGAGCCTTCCATAGGCAGAGCCTAAAGCACTTTACCCCTCGGCCCCCAAAGAGTAATAGGAAAGAAGCCAACAACAGGCCGAGGTAGATAGCCAGAACCCTCCGAATCAAGTTCATATGCCCCGTCTGGGTAGCCTCGGAGGCTAATTCAGTGCAAGAGAAACCTATTGTACAATCACAGCCACAACAACCTCAGGACATATACCAATTGAGAAATGAGCATACCTCTTCTAAGAGTACTTCTTAGGGGTCGGAAAGGAACAGTCAGGCTTCATAGCCTTCATCTACACATATCCCTGATGCACCAGTAGTAGATGTGGATGATAACTTAGATGATGGTCGAAGGGGCGATACAAGAGTTGCGACCTTGAGAGGTCGAAGAAGAAAGAAGTTTAGGAATATAGGTTCGTCAACCTGACTGCATTCAATACATTCTGAGAATGGTAGCCATCGAGATCGCTCACTCTTGAGGGTCAGTTATTGTTGAAAGACCTTGAGAAATACAACCCAACAGTGCTGAGGCAATTCAGAGAGAGGAAGGAATGGACATGGTTCACTCAAGATGTGGTTTCTGCCAAAGAGTACTAGGTCCGGGAATTTTATGCTAATGTGGAACACATAAGGAGGGGACCAAAGTGACGAAAGTGAGGAATTTGAAAGTGAGGTATGACCAGAGCATCCTGAACACATACTTAGGGTTGGAGGATGTGGATCCATTGCAATACTTGGAAAAGCTGGCTATGGGCGATACAACTCGCCCATGGTTAGCTGAGCTTCTAGCAGCTCCGGGACCACCACCATCGTGGATCACATCAGGGGTTCCTATTCAACGGAACACCTTGGATTTTAAGGAAAGGGATGGCAAAAATTTATGTGTAGCAGAATAGACCTATGCCAGAATGAAACAAATATACCAATCCCGCGGGCAGTGCTAGTCGCCTCTATCATGGCGGGGTACTCAATCAATCTGGGTGCCGTGATTTTGGTCAACATGTCTTTGGTTGGAAGGAAAAGTGACAGCTCCTACCCATATCCCAAAACTATCACAGAGTACCATACGGCTGCGGGGGTGGAGCCAAAGAATTTTGACACAAAGGTTCGTGCAAATAAGTCGTTCACTTGGTACTCGCTGAAGGACCCAAGGAACCCGACGAATAAGGGTGATCCGACTACTACTGTGAGCCAGTCTGATGAGCCTTCGGTGGTAGCATCAGAGTCAGCAGACATGCCTCCCACAACATCAGTTCCCTTTACTGGTGCAGCTACCATGACTCCACCTCCTTCTTCAAGGCCTTCAACATAAGTTCCTTCCACCTCGACTTTGAGGCCGGTGCCTATGCCTGCTCATCCACTATCTGCGTTGCAAATCTCCTAGATACTGTCTAGCCTCAAAAACTGGATATAGACAACCACAACAAAGCTGACTGACATATCCGGTGTTGTTGCAGCACAGTTATCCGTCCCAGCACCCCAGATTCCTCCAACAGTGGAGGATACATTGAAAAAGATTTTGGAGAACCAACAGACCATCATGGACACTTTGGTGGCACATGGAGCAGTTATTGAGGAGATTGGGAAGCAGGTAAAGAAGATAAAGAAATCCCAGGCATTCAAAAATGCAGTAGATAGACTGAGGAAAGAGGTGACCAAGATAGAAACCGCTGGGGACCTTCCATTTGATAAGTGGGCACATATCTTGCAACACCAGTAGATCTAGAGTACCTTCAGCACCAATGGAACCAGCTGGCCAGTCCGAGGAGCCAGATCTGGATGCCGACATTGTTGAGGCGGTGCGACGGATATTCACCAACCCACCTACTCCAGAGCCGAGGATGATGAGATCCAGTTAGAGGAGGCTGAGGGCGGTGACATTGCTATGGACACATAGATGTCCAAGGCCACATAGGGATTCCTTTTTACTCTTACCTTTCCTTATTCTTATTTTTTTAAGCATTGGGGATAATGCTTATTCAATGGGGTGGATTTTATTTGATATTTGGATGAGTTGACACTTGGTTTGTAATAACTGACAACACTTTCCTTTTTCTTTTTATTTATGTATATATATTATTCCCTCTCTTTCTATTGATGTATATATTTTCTCTTGTCCCCTCTCGTTATGTACATTCATTTATGTTTTTAGTAGCTTGCTTTGTAGCTTATTTATTTTATTTTCTTATTAGTCTATGTATATTCAAGTAGCTTCTTTTTTTATCTAATAGATTTTTAAAAATGTTTTAGCTTCTTTTTATGTTTTCATTAATCGCCTTTGGTTTTCTTAATGCCACAGTTCTTTCCAAAGGTAGTTTGTGAACCGGGTGATTCTTACCAACGATGGATGGCGTGACAACCTTTTTAAGGGATTGAGTTTGCTTTTGGTGTTTAGGTAAAAATATTAATAGTAATGAAAAAAGAGTGAAAAATGCTTCACTTGGTACCAACACACTTAACAACGTGCTTATGGCTAAAAATAAGTTTTTCTGGAAAGAAGTAGCTCTAGTTAGTGACCTTGTGACTCTTGCGTTGACTTAGGCAATCATCGAGTGGTTTAGTCCAGCCATAGTGATTTTCAATCTTGAACATGGTACTTGTGGGCCCTTAACTCTATCCTTTTTAACAATCCAGCTGCGTGAGAGGTGATATGTTTTTGTTTCAAGTCCAAGTACCCATGCAAATGGTCTAGAACTTGCCCCGAATGTGTTTCTAGGAAAAATTTTAAGTTTTGCTTGGCTGGAGAAGTGATTGTAGGCTCTCCTTGAACCGCTTGAAATTTTTCATGGCCCACCAATGTTGTTATCCCTAGTCAACCCATTTGAGCCTAAAACCTTTCTCATTTGATCACCATGTTACATGCCTTTACCCGTTCTGTCGTGACCCTTTCTTGGCACCCGAGCTTTCCTTAACACTCTTGTAAAACAATTGGCCAAAACATAAGTTTGGGGGGGACGAGGAGTTTGAAAAAGGTATCAAGGCACAAAAAGAGAAAAGAAATGAGGAAAAGGAAAGGCAATAAAAAGAAATAAGAACAAAAAGAAAAATGCAAAAAGAGCGTGAATAAGTTGAAAACTTGAAGGGAATTCAAAGAATAGTAATGATGCAAAGCATGGAGAAAACAAAGAAGGAGGAAATGAACATCATGACCAAGAAAGAGTTATGCTAAGTCTCTCTTATCCCCCTATGGAAGATAAAATGCCTCAAAAAGTGGCAAAGCATGAGCCGATAAGAGAAGATGGAGTGCTTAAGGAAAGATGAACCCGTTCCATCATAGTATATCCAAACTTAGTCCAAAAGCCTTCATTGCATTCCGAAAAAGCCCTACGTGATTTTAAGCCGAGTGAGCTTACATTAGTGGTGATTTACATGAGTGGTAAGCCTATGGTACTTGAAGCTGTACTTGTGACATTCTTTTGAGAGAGATGAGCGAACCTTTCACAAATCTTTGAATTGGTGCTACATTCTTAAGTGAGGTGCAAACGGAGAGTAGAAGAGGAGGAGTTTCTGATCCACAATGACCTACATGAAAGAGAGAGTTTCCTTGATAAATTAAGTCAACTCTAGATTCTCAAGTGTCACATTAGAACTATTTGTACTTAAAAGTTCAATCCATTGCCTTGTTAATAATTCGAAAATGTGTGGGTAATTATTGGTCCCAATTGATGTGTGATTGATACATTTTTGATTAGCTGGAATAACTTTTAACTTGGGGAGGTGGGAATTACCTTATTTGCTTAAGGACAAGAAAAAGCTTAAGTTTGGGGGAGTTGATGAGTGGGGATTTTGACTACTTATTAGGACTTTCTTACTTTTGTTTTAGTCCAAAACCGTTTAATTGTATTCCCGAAAACTGATAAAATATGCCTAATTGCAGGAATGGTGGAAAATGAGCCTCGAAGATGAAATCCGACTCAAGAATGAATAACTTGAACCCCAGAAGCTCTAAAGTGCAGGCCGTAAAATATCATTTGCAGCCGCAGATTGTGAAGCGAATCCAGCAGAGACTTGTGAGAAGTGCGGGCACAGAAGCAAGGCAAGGCCGAAGGTTCATAGAACATGCAATTCAAAGTCCACGGAAGTGCGGCCCGCTCAATTATTGTGCGACGCAGAAGATTAGCTATACGGTCGCAGTTGCATTTATGAGATCCGCAAAAGAGCCATGTGCGGCCGCACTCAGAATTGTGCGGACCGCGAAAATAGAGAGATGCGACCGCGGTTCAGAATTGTGTGACCGCAAAAGTCCAATCCTGCTAAGCTAAGAGTAATGTGGACCGCACATGGAATTGTGCGATCATAGAACCTCCGAAAAGGGCAATTTTGTTTGAAATTCAAACACTGTATAAATAGAATAGTTTTACCTTTTTAGGTAACTTTTTCACCTTTTGACATCATCAGCTGTTTACTTTGCTTCTTTTAGTTATTTTAGATATTTTGAGCTTTTTGAATATTAGTTTTATCATTTCAATCATTAATATGGGTTTAATTATCACTTCTTCTTCCTTATATTCTAATTTAAGCATGAGTGACTAGATTTTCACTAAGGTTGTGACCAAACCCTAGTGTGTAAACTTAATGGGTGTTTGATTTATTGCTTGTCTATGGTTGGTGTTGATTATCTATCCATGTTCTTGCTTTTAATTGAAGATTTAATGGTTGCAAACATTATTTCATGCCTAATTGACTTAGAGAAACTTAGTCTAGGAAAATTTGGCTAGCAAGGAATTGGGTCAATCGAGAGATTGATAAACCCAATTAAAAGGTTGAATCTAGAGATAGTAAAACACGACTTGAGCTTATTATCAACTGCTTTGTTCAAGACCCATTTGGTCTTGAGAAAGCCAAATTAGGAAAAGTCACTCTCTAACCGAGAGGTATTGAGTGGGTACTCGAGTGTTGATAGCTATAATCCACCCCGACCAAGAAAATAAGTTTTAAGGCTTACAACCCATTAAGCGAACACCTAGGTGAAGGTCATAGCCCTAGGACTTTTTACCATTTGAAAAAACAAAAAAAGAAAAATTTGCTAGTTTTAATTCGTAGTTGTTATTTCTAGTGTAAAATAGACTTAGAAACAAACTAATTTTTGTGGAAGTGAAATTAGAGACTAAAAGAAGTGCAATTAAAACTGAAAAACTAAGAGAAAGACTGTATATAAATGCCACTTGGCATATACAACCCAAATATTGCAGAAGTCTACAATATCATCCCCAAACCCGGAAACTCACGGGAAACACAAGCTAACAGAAATGTAATACACTGCTCTAACTCCAGAATGTCTAAACAACTGTAAGGAAGGAAAAGCTTTCCACTAAAGCTGGAATAAGATAGAGACTCCTGGTCTGCGGACGCGGGAGATGTACCTCGAAGTCTCTGCTGGATCTTTCAACCTCGGGGATAGTGCGCCTGGGTGGAGGTACCTGGATCTGCACATGAAAAACATGCGCAGAAGGGGCATAAGTACACCACAACGGTACTCAGTAAGTGCCAAGCCTAACCTCGGTCGGGTAGTGATGAGGAAGGTCAGTGACCTACTGAGGTTAGACAATATAATAGGAATTTACAGTATGAAAACATGCAGTAATAATGAGTACAACAGTGAAATAAGACAGGTCAAACAAGGCAATAACAAAAACACAAGAATAGAGTAAACACAGAATATGTACAACACAATAACAATGGTAACCATGAGGATCTCCCAGGATACCGTCCTGTAGTCCTTCTCTCAATTGTCCAGTGGATCTCCGGGGATACCGTCCCGTAGTCCATCATATGTATCTCCGAAGGATCTCCCGGGATACCGTCCCGTAGTCAATCATATGTATATCTAGGGGTGTGCATTCGATTTATCGATTCGATTTGACCCTTATCGATTATTGATTTGTACATATGCTTATCGTATCGTTTCAATAAGGTTTCAATTTTTTCGATTTCGGTTTATCGATTTTTGGGGCTTATCGATTCGGTTATCGATTACACCAATAAAAAAATTTGCGGGATTCCACCAATAAGAAAATTTGCTAGCTCTAAGCGATGTTGTCATGTTTAGTACCCTTGCTTAATATATGTATACTATGTGTAAAACATGTATAAATAGTGGATAGCTAATAGAGATAGATGACTAATCCCTACTGTATCATACCAAATGATACTACGATTAATCGATTAAATTCAGGCTGACTAATTATTCTTCAGCTCCTTACCTAACTGACCAAAAGAACTTATACCAAATTACAATCAACTTACTGAGAGAACCCATTTGGTGATAGAGAATTACCATATATGTTGGAGAAACCGAGAGAGGAGGAATTTTGAGTGAAGAAAAGTTGAGGCTTCAACAGTTCAGATCTTAAAAGGGCAGGAGGGTAGGGCCGTAGGGGAAAATCTTGAGGCAGAAGCGGCGTGAAGCCGTGAAGAGGAAATAATAGGGTAGGGAAAATTAGAAAATAATAAGGGTAGAGGAAAATGGAAATAATAAGTTAGGGTAAAGAAAATCACG